>CAJPEX010003738.1:0-26623 GCA_905338405.1 Notodromas monacha
TTTTTTGGATAAATTATTTAGCCGAAATATTTTTGAAGTTTCATTTCGCTTTACGCTTAATATGCTCTATGATCTATATTACAGTGTTCCCTAACGTTTTTGGGCCCGCGGACCAGCAAATTTTCGTAGCATTTTTTGGGGACTGGCAAATTTCAACAACATTTTCTGCGGACTGGCGAAGTTTCGTAAAATGTTGCAGACTTCACAAATTTTTTCTTGAAAGACTTTATGCCGGGCATCTGAAAAGTTTTTGTTTTTCCAAAAATTGATAAGAACCAATGAAGCGGCCAATCAGTGGAATTTAATAAAAAAATCGAATGGGATTGAAGAAAGGTTTATCAGAATAAAAATGTATAAAATAATTTATTTTCAGGATTTGAAAATATGTCTGAAGTTTTATTAGGAGAAAAGCCAGCCTTTATTTTTCATCAGATAATTTCCATTTTCATTATCTTTCTGGCATTTCTGTTGAAGATAATACTTCATCAATACTAGTGTTGACATAATATGCTGAAGAAAATTTCCCACGGACCGGCAAAAAACTTCTGCGCTGGTCCGCGGACCACGGGTTTATCACCTACTCAAAGGCTTGATTTTCGGATGAAGAAGTGTCGCCTGAATATTCTCTTGTTCATTTTTTTTTTTGGATTTGTTTGTTTAAGTTTCTGGTGTGTTGGATTTGGAACGCTTCCCTGCTGTTGACTCCGCCAATTTCTGAATTTTCAAGATCATCATTGAAACCATTCCAGACTTGACTGTTCAAAAAAACAAAACAAGTACAAACAACCGTAATCCTAAAATGATGAGTTGTTTTTAATCATTTTACATTTGTATTCGAAATGCTATGTTTGAAGCAAGGAAAGGGTCAGCCATTTTTTGCGGTACTGTAGCAGGGCATTCAGGCGACATCTGCCCACGATTTCAGAAAGCAAATGGAAATCTATAGAGAGCTTCTAATAGAAATATGGATATTGATTCCAGGTTCAAATCCAGGGTTTTATATCCAAATTATGTGTTCTTTTTCGCGATTTTCTCTAAGAATTCAATGTTTTTGACGTACTGATGGGAGAAGATCATGAGGTTCCTCTGAAAGACGAACAACTGCTTCTTGAGGATTTTTTATTGCGAAAGCCTTGGCATGAGGAAGGAAGAGTAGCACAAATTTCAGACTGGCGAGTTTTAGGCGATAATCCAAATGCATTCTCCTGGAAATGGGAATGCAGCTGGACAGCACTGCACTGACTCTAAAAAAAAAGATGAAAACACATCATGAGATATGATTGTTTTAAAATTGGGTTCACTTGCTTGATCCACTGAGACTTTCAGGTTTGTTCTGCAGACTGCTTCAAAGGACACATATCACCAACAAAAATAAATTCTGTGGCATTTTTCAGAAGATGAAAAAACTATGGAAAAATGATCACTCTCAGAAGAAACACTGTTGGATGAAGCAACTCCAGGCTGGAGGTTGTTGAGCAACTGACTTTTTTTTTGTCCTTTACCCGCTATTGGGAGTGGAGAGGACTGCCGAGTGTTTGAGAGAAAGGAAGAAGAAGGAGCTGTTGAAACTTTCTCTGCTGCATTTCAAGTAACTGGCTGAAACAGTCCAACAAAGAGCTCTTTTTCCACACAGACGTAATTTTTTTATTGTCTAAAAGTTTAGAGCTCTTCCAGTTTTACATAGACTCATTTGTTTGCTGTTGCTTGCAACCAATTTTATGGAACTTTAAAGATCAAATCTTCACAATTTATTCAGATGTGTTGAAATTATTTTGAAGAGCTGTAAGCCCGAGTTGCTGCGTACTGCTGAATTTATAATGTGCAATTTATGTTTCTTTGTTCAAGATTACAATGCATAGAACATCCTTTCCTAATTTTGATGGTATTGGTTTTTAGCCTTTCTTCAAATTTAGTGTATATTGTACAGTACAGGTACTATATGGGCTTGGTTTTGTAAAAATGTAAAGATTTTTTAATTTTTTGTGCTCTTTGCAGCCAGTTTAATGCAATAACATGACACCCTCATTTTTAACACAGAACAGTAAAATCTCGTTACAACGAAGCCATTGGGATCAATAGTATAGCTTCGTAGTAATAAAAAATTCGTTATGAAGTAACTCATTTAAGCTTATGGCCATTGGGTAGGGGATTGAAAAATGACTTTCTTTGTAAGCGATTATTTGTTGAAACGAGATTACAGTATACTGTACCATTTTTGAAACGTTGGGGGGTTTTCTTTAGCTGACGTGTATGTAGAAAATATTGAAAACACATCTTCCCACTGTATTTAAAATGTGAAATGTATTTATTGTAGTTCGAGATACATGCAGATAAAAAGAATAAAATATTCATTTTTCAAATCGGACTAGTTTCTTTTTCCTGTCTTCCAAATTGAATTTATTGTTTGAATTATATTTTGCTTCAGGTTTCTTCGAAATTAATCTGTCAAATGTCGCCCTAAAGCCCCGTTCTGTGCAAAAGTTCAGGGATTACATGTATTCTTGTAACTATTGATGGTTTTAGGCGCAACTCATATTAAAAAATATGAACCTCTTATTCATATTTTTTAAATGAGTGTTATAAACCTCTCATCCACATTTTACAAAAAAATGGGGGGGGGGGGGTATTCCAAGGGGGCTTTTGGTTGGGTACCGAATCAGTTAATCTTCGCAAAAACGGGTCAATACTTGGAGCAACATGTAACCCCACGTTTGAGTATTGTTGTCACCTGACACATTTTCAGTTTCCGGTCGTGATGTGTTCTCCCAAGGAAATGCGTTTGAGGACGCTCCTCCCTTTGTTTTTGAAGAAGGGTGCGGTAGTATTGGAATGGAATTTCAAATGAGTCACCGAATGAGGTGACTCACAATAACTGTTGCAGTGAGGAAAAAAAGGGAACACAGGGTCATGAGGTACGAACTGGTCACTGACAGGGTATTGTTTGAGAAAGTATTGGAATTTCTCGTTGTATAAAAGTCTCGTCTATTCGGGCATCTGCAATCTGTTATCTCAAATACAGTACTGTACCTTGACGGGGAATGTAATCACGAATAGAAAATAAACTACTGTATATAATATTATACAGCAGTACATCCACCGTGTATTTACTCGAGTACCACGAGGAGCACCCTTTTCCTTGAATTGAGACAAATTGGGTGCGCTTAGTCCCCGGGGATTAAATTTTCAATGAAAAATCCTTCGTATGGAGGGGTGTAGTCCAAATACCCCCTGTAGCAATAAACAACAGAAAAGAGAAAATATCTTTCGGGAATAATGGATCTACAGTACAAACAAAAGAGATTGAAAATTTTTTTCAGCCAAAAAAAAGGGATGTGGGTCTTACACAAGGATAGGTTCTCGGAGACGTTTTCTCTGGCTTGAAGCAATTGAAGCAATTCCGGTTTCCGTCTAAAAGCTGAGGAGTATACGGTTTAAAAGCATCATTATAATATTCGTCCAAGAAGTCGAGGCGCCGACAACTTCAAACGAAAATAACTCGCCAAATCTCGATATTCTGCGGCACCGATCTTTTAAAGAAACCACGACCCATGCCGGTAAAAAATATTTTACTTACTTACTTTTCTTCAAAGCAAAAAATGCAAAAACTACAGCTGATTTGGCAAGAATTTGTCGCAATAAACAGCAGTAGGAATGCGGGCGAAAGGGAAAAGTTTTTCCATGTGCTGCAAATTATTATCACGCGATTCGCGCATCATCGCATATACGAGTACATTCACGTTGCTCAGTTTTTTCTCCTCTCGTCGTTCTTTCCCACTAATGTGATTTTACGTCAAACTAGAAGATGCGAAAAGAAAAAAAGCGGCAGAATACTGTGTACCCGGAAAAGAAAGAGGGACTTACTTTTTGGAGGCCAAATTCCTCGCGAAAAGCTCATCCGAAGGTCGCAAAAAAAAAAACTTCGAGAGGCGAATGAAGTAAATTTCGCGAATTTGGGGAACTGAAAATAATAATGCCTGTGTTTCCATGTTAGCTTATCATGATGCTTGTATACTGTAGGTGACAGGAGATAATTTCGGTGTAGAGTAAGTAAATACTGACAACGACAAAGCTCGAATATAGTAGCTGAATAGTAAAAAACCAGACAAATCCGTTGATGGGTCAAAATCAATGCGAGCCTAGACACAGTATATACTCTTCTTGTGAGAAAATCCAGCGTTTCAAAAATCCCGTTGTGCCGAAAACCCCAGCAGATTAATTATATTTTTTGCCGATTGCCAAATTATGTATAGATGATACAAATATTGTTCTGCAGAACTTAAGTCTATCTGAAAGTATCGAACTTCATCAAATGTCACCTCACAATGGTTTCTATAGGATTCCAACATGGAAACCCGGTGAATGAAATTTGTCTTTGAAACTGAATTTATACTTGATTGATAATTCCGAATCTTGCTTCACACCTCCACATACGTTAGTTACGAAAATTGTTCTGTATGCATAAATCCACGTTTTAGGAAATTTTGCACCCTTCGAGATTTTCTCATGGAACGTCTCCTCATCATTTATTACTTTTCAATTATTACGATTGTCGACGCAGTCCCGTAAAAAAATTTCTCGGGAAAATTTTCAAAGAAAGCTGCTTAAACAGGGGAAAAAATCAAACACGTGTGTACAATACTGTCTTCATGTATGATTCTTCAAAGTTGAATAAAAATCAAATAAATAAAACGAAAAAAATCTCGATCAAAATCCGAACAGTGGTCGTCGATTTCCTCTAGACCTCCAAGACTGGAACCAGTTGAACTTGATTTGTCCGTCATCTTCGGTGGTCATTTCCACTTCATCGCGGTTCTCAAACATTTCGGAAAGCCCACTCGACATCCTGTCTTGAAACAAATTTTCCTGATTGTTCACGTTGTTGCGAGACGGCAAGAAATTGAGTGGCTGTTCTGGGGCATAATTGTAATGCCGCGGAAATACGGGGTAATCGAACGAGTTGATGATGGGAGCAATGGTAGAGGTCACCTCTGGTTCTTTAGGGGAGCCGAAACTTTTCCTAGTCAACATGGGGAGAAGCATCCATGGCAAAAGGGCGAACAAAACGTCAAAAATTATAACTCCGATGGCTACGATCGGGGAAATGGATGAAGACTTGAACACGGAGTTCAGACGGGGATGCAACAGGGTTTGAGTAACGAATTTGAAAAAGTTTTTGAATAACGAAGTCGGTTTTTCCGTAGTCTCCGAAATGTCGGTTGCGTCATCGTCTTGTGTCGTCATCAGAATCGCATCATCAGTGATTGAATCTGCTAGTGAAGGAAGGGGAGAGACATTTTTGTTGTTGTTGCTGGAATGAATTTGCATAGATGTACGGTAGAAGCAATAATCACCTTGTGTAGGTTCCGTGGATTCGATCCTTATTATTATTATTGGCGTTTCGGAAGTTGATGTTACGTTCTCTTGAATAAGTTGCGTCGAAGAAACGTTCAAATCATCCAGGAATCGCGCCTGAATCACAGATTCTTCAGTTGTTTTGGGTTCCAAGTGTTTCGCAGCACATGCACGGAGGTGTAAGCTGAAAATAAACAGAAGCATAAGTAAACCAGTCTTTTTTTTTTATTTCAAATTTTTTGCCAATTATCAAATAATCCCTATGAATTATGCATAAAATTAGGGAAAAGAATTCTTGATACTGAGATTGCAACTTAAAATGAAATCTTTGGACTATATTTTTTTAACGTGGTGCATACGGAAAAACATGCATACAAAATTGCTATTGCGGAAAATTCCTTATTTGCAGATTCATTCTAACGGAATTTTAATATGTATTTGGATCTACAATGTTTTTTTCCGTTTTCGTTATTTTAAAACTGCTAACTTTCGGCGTCTCTCGTTTGTCTCATTTACATTTTAGTTAGGCTTAAAATATATCCTGGAATTTAACTTATCGCCGGAAAGTTATTAGGATTTTCTCCATTACAATTTTGAAACTATGAATTCTCTTTGGCACCAAAGCAGTCGATTGACAGTACTTGATGTCGGACCAAGTTCAGCAGACAGAATTGTTGAATTTCGGTTCAATTCAAGTCTAAATCCGAATTTTGGGGTTCTTTTTCGTTGAAATATAGCTATATTTTAGAGGCACTAAAATGAGGTGAGCTGCTTTCTCATGGATACGATATAATCTTTGAATATACTATACCAGTAACCATCATATTATTTTCGATATTCGAGATCTATCGAAATTTGATAACAGTATGTAGAAAAACTCTCGTGCCCGTCTTACTCTACGGCGTGTGGTACTCGAGTACTGTAACGAGCAGCTAATTTATATCGTTCGCCAATTTGGCCTGAGACAATGATGATGTTTGCATGTACAGTACTTCTGAATGTTACCAGATTTAGTTAATTTACATTTAGATATATTGACTTATATACAGACGCAATTTTTGTTGCCGAAGTGGCACGAACCACGAAAGTATATCGCGTAAAATAGGGCAGGAAATTATGCGCAAAAACCCAATTCAGTTTCTCACCCAAAACACAAGGCTCCAAGAACGAAAGGAACAACCACCACGAAGGCCTGTACAACTCGCCGTTCCACAATCACATGCGTCTTCATTGTTGAAGATTACTATTATGCACCTGCAAACAAGCAAGATTCGTCTTCAACTAACCAGTTTCTTTTTCCCAAAGACAAATATTAAGCCCATATCTGAATAGGAGTGGAAGGTGAAAGGAATATTCCAGAATTCTCAGAACATCCAAGGATATTCCCTGATAATCACTGTCATGCAATCCTAGCTAAACCTTGAATTGCTCCGAGAAATATTTCAAGGCCCTATAAGAAGGCTATCAGAAGTCTAATCTCGGAGTAAAAAGGATAGATCGACTTTGGGCAAACGTATGAAAAGTCCACTTTTACCAACCGCCAATAAATAGCATAGGTTTTGTCGAAAATTAAGTTCGGTAAAAATACGCATTTTCCATCTATACAATGTTCTGTCGAATATTAATAATTCATCCTCAAGAAATTATGGCTTATCTTGGAGTAGTTCAAGGAACCTTTCAAAGCCTCAACGATTGATGAAATATCGAAGGTCAATCCTAGAATGCAATGAGAGAAAAAGGCAAGACTGAATCTAAAGAAGAATGACGGGGAATTCAATTGTCATTTCAGCCATCAATGAAAAATATCAGAAATTTACAGAAGCATGGCAATCTCGGAGTATTTCAAGGAATCTTTCAAAGCCTCAACGATTGATGAAATATCCAAGGTCAATCCCAGAATACAATGAGAGAATCGATTCCTAATCCTATAATCCTGAAGTAGAATAACAGAATAGGCTAGATAGAAATTGGCAAACAACATAAGTGAGGTCCATTTTCATCAACCATCAATAAATAACAGCAACAGCATTTGTAAAAAAAAATAATAAAAATTAAAAGGAATACAGTGCGGGGAGCATATGAAGGAATGATATTGAAATTGAATTTTTTCTTGTTCAAGAGTAATTCTCAAGCGAAGCCAAAGCGCGGTCGAGTTGCACGTGGACGTGCTTCATCAATTCATCGACTTGGCTCTGGATCACTGCACCGGTCATGGGCAAACTCCTCTTCCTCCGGTTGTAACCCCCGTATGAGGATTGCTGCTCATCCGGAACGTAAATCCCCGACGACTTCAACTTGCCGTAGATGGGCAAAACGAGCCCGAGGAACAAGCCCAGGAGTCCCAGGAACTTGGCCAGAATGAGCACGAAGATGGTGGCGAGGAACGCGAGCAACTCCGCGACCCGAGTAGTGATGATGGCCTTGAGACCCTTGAAGTTGGGGAGCTTTCCGGGAACTCCGGGCAAGCCGGGAATGCCTGGCAACCCCGGTGGGCCCGGGGGTCCAGGGATCAGAACGATCGGTGCGGATCCGGCTCGGGTTTTGGAGTCTTGGCTGCTGTTGGCATCCACTGAGTTGGTCTTATCGGTGTCAACAGGAAGGGAGGCATCTTCTGACTTGGTGTCTGCTGCTGTGCCCGACGCTTCCATGAGTTGGTTCAGGATGGATTGGATGCCTTTTTTTGGAGGAATGAAACACACATCACTACAGTTGAAAGAGTACCCACAGCTCACATGAGGTACAGTGTCAAATACTTTGGAACTCGACCATACATGAAATCTGATGCAATCATTTCGATCCAAGTATTTTCAGATTGAATTTCAAAATGAAAGACTTCACTTAATTATGTGAATATTATTTTCGCGAAGCTGTTTGACATTCATGACTTCTTGAAAGAACAAGTAAAAAAAAAAGATGCCTTTCTTGGTACAGAAGTACATGAAATATATTCGGAGTCAAAAATTCAACATTTGTTTTGCTGGAATATGGAAAGGGAATTAATTAATTTAGGAAGGCGACTCTTTGTTGTGCGAATAATCGTACAACAAATTCCGCGATAAACCCGGTTGAATATGTCCAGAAGGTTTTGAACACCCTTAATTGTTGAAAACCAAGGTTATTTGACTGATGTCTAGGTCTGAAAAATATTCTGCGGGTTCCCTAAAATTTCAGCCCCAGTTTACCGGCCCACCGACCTGGAAAAAGTTTTTGGAACACGGATGTATACAGTGGATATGCCTCCATGTAAAACAAAATACCGTTACAACGAAGGTATTATTGGGAATAAAGTTGGTCTGAAGCAATGCATTTAAATTTGCGACTATTTGGCAGGGACGTACTTCGTTGTAAAGAGCTATTCTTTCTTTGAAATGAGATCCTATACTGCAGTATTATCTATAAATATACACAGTACAATACGAGAACAGACAGAAGCCAGAAGACTCACTGTTGTCTTCGGCGGTGTCGCGTTTGGCACGCCTCACATCCTCTGTGCCATTCGTCCCGGCTTTCACTGCAGATTTTAAGATGCCCACGAATTCCCGGCCGATTTCACGAGCATCTTCCATGAACTTGGCTGCAAGCTGGTGCAATCCTTGGCCCTCCATAACGGCTTGTTGCTTCTTGAGCTCATTCGACAGGATGTTGTAGAATCCTTGATCCTCCTCCGCTCCATGACTTTTGAATATGAAAAGAAAAAAAGTTTAATATTCGTGCCAAAAACACGCGTAGTTTTGTGAAAAAATTGCTTTGTGTCAAGTATGAACGAGTATACAATATTGTCGAACAAGAATTCCTCCTAGACAAACAATTGACGTCTAATTTTCATCATCAGTGATTCTACATGGAAATGAACCACACACGTCACAGAAAAGTACGAATTACTTCAGTGAAATTGTGAATGTATCCCTCGACCTTTTTGATGGTATTTCAATCCTACGCATTTGACTTACAACTTAGAATTTATTTTAAAACTGATCTACATTATGCAGTATACTGTGAAATTTTTTGTATTACAACATTTACTTCAAGGTACAGTCTCATTTGATGGATGAATGCAGAAATTGTGAACAAATGACCAAGATCTGAAAATAATTTTTATTCTGAGACTTCATAAATATTCCAAATTATTTCAGCCTTGAATAAAAAAACTTGGACATTCGTTTGTGTCTTCGTAGAAATTCCTAATTTATCAGGATTCAGTATCAATATGAACACTCCGAAGAGTTGATGCAAATCTTGACGCAAGTTCGTAGAAAATATGCAAGTGTGCTGCAAAGTAAAGAGAAATCCTTGTCTTGTGTCCTATACACTAGACAAGACGCCTGTGAATGTATCCGAGGACATTTTTCTCTATAAGAACTGTTTAATAAAGAATTAGCTTCGTATATACGAGGGGTCTGATAAATGTTCACGGATGTTCTCGGAATTTGAAGTGAGACGGCATAAAATTGTGTTGATATTAAATATTTTTGACTAAACCCGCTATTCTTTGGCGCAAGAGAAAAATATTACTCGTTTCGGAAATTTAAAAAAAATGTATTTGCGAAATTCACCCTTGAAGCTTTCTGCTCTTATTTTACCCCAACTTTCCCCGCGCAATTCTTGAAATTGGCATGGCATAAAATTCAAGCGTTTTCGTCATGATTAGATATTTTATTCCGCCGTTTTCATCAACAACCGCCCGAACAGCCGCCACTTGGGATTCAAATGTGGCGGCTGTGAAGGCGGTTTCATTTCGATCCTGAGAACTTTTGTTATACCCCTCGGGATGGGATTTTGTGCAATGATTTTATTGTGGGGCGGGGGGAAACCGCACGGATAATTTTGTTCAGGAATTAGCCGCTGATACACGAAGAATCCATTCATACGAACCCATCGGTAAAGTTTCAAATTAATTACGCGAAAACATTCGATTTTAAACTCACCAGCAAGCCAACGCAAAAGAGCACAACACAAACGCGGCCAGAAGTTTCCCCATCATAATCAAAATACTTTATTCCACTGAAGAGGAAAAAAATAACTTGGACCTTTCCACACCGTGGTATTTGGAGAGCAACTGATATCAGGGATTCAGAAACAATTTTGCTGAGGCTCTTGGGATGACCCTGGGGATGCTTGAGGGGGTTGTCTCAGAGGATAACCCCCCAAGGACGTTTTGCCCAATCCAAAGAGTTTCTGCCAAGGCCTTTTTACCCAATTCGCTAATTCTTTATAACCTTGAATGATGGGGATGAGACATCGGAACGACCAAGGCTTACATTTTCCCCGGGTAACAGGTTATGCAACCCAGGGCATGGAGGATTGTTGCCATGCACAGTTTTTTCCAATCCTTACATTCCATTTGTATTTCGTTTGGTGCAAACCGACGGCAGATTTCCATGAATTTTGGAAATTGATTCATTTTTAAAGCTTGCTAAATTTCAAAAATTGTCATTCATTTCAAAAGAGAAGAAAATAGCTCCACACGACATAGGGTTTAGAAATATTGAATAAAATTCGAATTCGATTTTTAGTAAAATATTAATTCAAGTTTTATTATAATTAATTTTCGATAAAAACGTTAATTTTATCTTCAACAATTCGGATTGATTTTCAGTTAAATGTTTTTTTCAGAGAAATTCACGTTCTATTTCATTTAAATTTGAATTTAATTTTCACTAAAATTTGAATTTAATTTTCACTAACATTTGAATTTAATTTTCACTAAAATTTGAATTTAATTTTCGCTAAAATTTGCATTCAATTTTCAGTAAAATTCAACTTCAATGTTCAATAAAATTTGACAATTTTCATCAGTAAAATTTGAATGATTACAGAATTATGAACCTTGAGTAAGATTCCCTCTTCTGTTCTTATACTCATCCCCCTTCTGCTAAAAAAAACAGCTTGTATTTTTCTCCCAAAAGTGACTGTTAATTAGACCCGTTTTACATAACCTATCTACAAGTTTAATGAAAAAAAATTGAAATTTCTCCCTATGCCAATTTCATTATTCATGCATTTTTTGTGCAGAAAGTTGCCTAATCCCTCGTGAGAAGCAATCACACTATAATTTCCTTCTGTTTCCTGAAGATAGTGGTCCAAAATGTAGCCAACGATTAATAAAGCAATTTTAAAAAGGGTGGTTTTAGTATCAAACGAATTTGTTTGAGGGACGTTCAAAGTACATTGGTGTCAATGGCATTGGCTAGAAAATAAACTAAGAATTTGAATCAAGGAGTTTCATGACTCAGGAAGGTTGTTCAACATGTTTAACATGATTGACATTTTACATGATGTAATGTGGAAATTCGATTTTTTTTTCCTTAGGAGTTCTGAGGTTCAGTATAAAAACTTTCAACAAAAAACCCTACTTATCTTCCCTTGCAGTGTAACAAGTCCAAAGATATGAAACAGCAAGACGGCAGTTAATTTTGCAAGTAGCTGTGGAAGAAGCAGAAAGAAAGAATTTTCATTCAGAAGCAGACTGTTGCAGAATATGTGAAATTAATGAGTGACCCTCCCTCTCTCTCTCTCTTCTTATCCCTGTCAACCTACAAGAAAGTGATGCTTAAAGGCTGGCCAGTCCTCATGAATAATGCAGCCTGCCAACCTATGAGTTCTTATCTGCCCCATTTAGCTGTAAAAGCAAGAGTGGGGTTTCCTGCATGTCAGGGGAACAGATTGTACTGCAAAGTACAGTATCCCAAATGCAAGAGCTCTGAAAAAAACCTTTTGATATTCTTTTCAGGTCAAGTCAGCTGTGTGGGAAAATTATGAGGCAACCAGTCATGGAATGAGGGTTTCACATGTTTGTTTCCATCATTAGATGTTGCATTAATTCTTATGAAAAAAGTAGTATTTTTTATATGTTATGGTACCCCATCTAGCACATTATTTTTATGATCACAAGTGGTATTCACTGTCCATGCAAATTTTTGATTCAAGCCTCAATTCAGTACCACCTTTTGCCCTGTAAAATTTTGTGTCTCTAAGCAATGGTGGCCCTAAATCCAGGGTATTGAAAGAAATGAACGTTTAGTTGAGGGCTTCTATTGTAGGCAGAACAAGCTTATTTACAGTTTTGTTAGGCTTTTGAGTCTGCAAGAAATAAGTGCAAGCAAGTACATGTACTGTATACTACTTTTCATGCTGTTTTTCAAAAATGGATTAAAGCAGAACATATTGGATTTTTGTGGGCCATCATGAAGGAATCTCCATTTTTTTCCAGGAAAGCCTCCACATTTATTTTTAGATTCAAAATGAAGGAAGTATCAAGCAAGAAAAAATATTATTTTTTCAACAATGTAAATCCCAAAATAGGATGCATAAAATTATCCCAAAATTTTATGTGAGAATGGGGACATGATTCACAGTTGTAAAATAGTGATTTCCTGAAGAAAATTACATACTGTTTTCAATTCATCATCCATGACAAGGTTTTTCATGGCACTCAGTGTGTTGGCACTAAATTGGGGTTTCCCTTGAGAACACAATTGATTGGGATTTGTTATAAAGGGAATGTGTGACACTAAGCCAGGTTGACACTGAATTGAGAGTTGACTGTACTATGGATAAATATTTCGCAAAACATACCCTGCCATTTAGTTTTCTTCTAAATTGCTTTTGATGTGTAATATTGATTTCCACAGATGACTTGGTTTAAATTTTGGTATACATGAGTGTTGTTGATTTGCATATTCTGAATGTTTAAGGGAGGAAGATGGATGAATAAAAAATAATTACAATATACTGTACTTTATTCTTAACAAGCAGAAGGTGCCTAGCCGCACCTGGGCATCAACATTTTCAAAATTTTCAAAATTTGTTGATATTTGGAATTTCTCATCAATCAGGTTCATAAGTTTTTCTATCCAGCCTTTATCAATCAATTCTTAATTTTCTCAAGATCAGGATTTTTTGTTTTAAATCCCAAGTAGATTAGAAAGTCTTCAGCATAATGTGAAACAGTGTTCCCACGACACCTAGTTTACGGACGGGTGCCAGTCTGCCAAACTTTTTTGCCGGTTCATGGCACACAAAAAAATGCATGTACAGTACAGTACTGAAATTGAAAACTTGAAGTTCTCATTCTCACATGAAACTGTGCATATGTATCATATGCTGCTTCAACATTTTCACCCGCAACGTTATTCCTGTCAGGACAGAATATGTTGCAGGTGGTCTTTTTCATTCCTCATGCTCACATTACAAGTCTGGGGGGGGGGGGGGGGCGAAGAAGAGAAATACAAAGAAAAAACCGACCCCAAGAGACCGTCGACGTTGACGACTTCCCAGTCCCGCGTGGGTCGTCGTCGTCGTCGTCAGCGTATGGGGTGCGGATCATATTATAAACGGTGGTTTTACTGATCACATGTTTTACCTTTTTTTAAATAGGAATGCAGTGCATTAAAATAATTATCGGAAATGCAGTACGAGTAGGGCAACGTGTGAATACGGGTGAACTGGGTGCAAGAGAAGATCCGCCATGGGAGAAAAAAAAAAATCCCTCGGGCCCGATGATCCCAAATGCCCAACAATTTGACAGGGTTTGAAATTCCCTCTACAACGATCTTGTCTACAACGAATTTATTTGTATAACGCATTTTTATTTGGTTGGTCTCATATGGTTCTCTCCTCAACTTAAATTACTACTGTACTGTTCTCAAAAACAAAATTTCCGTCTACATCGAAATATTTTATGGTCCCTAAGTTTTTTCGTAGAGAGAGAGTCCAAAATTTTCGATTATTCCAGTAAAAAAAAGATACAGTTTATTGCGATACAATGTGTATATGAGGCCTCTGTCGGATTTCCAGCAACGATTGATAACAACCAGAAGGCCCAACAAATCAATGTAATACAGTGCATATATGGCTGCCAATTTACGGACAAGACGTGTGAATTAACCAAATAAAAATAAACAATTACAATCATCCTTTTACAGGCCGCAGTAGAATTTTGGCAGCGATTTTCAAAGGAAAGGAATTACACAGGCCACAGAAATTATGATTTTTTTTGTGTAATTGCTGCCAATATGCAAAAAACGCCTGTGAATTCATCCATTTGAATACTTATACAGTATTATAGTGCGAAAAATTGAATTTAAAATTCGATTTGTGAAGATTTTATTTCGGGAAATAGCGGTTAATTTACAGAGAATGCATTTGAATGAATTCATTAAAATTTGCAATTACAGTATGAGAGAATTCGATAAATTATCCGACTCCAAAGATTCAAGATTCAAACCTGCACAAAGTAACTGCGATGCTTTACAAGTGTGGATGAGAAGTGATCTAATTTATAGTTCAATTTTAAATTGGATGAGAATTGAGAAGTGATCTAATTTATAGTTCAATTTTAAATTGGATGAGAATTGAGAAGTGATCCAATTTAAAGCTTTGTTTCTTTTTTAAGCGTAGACATAAGAGTCTACAAAATGTTCTCCGAATGGAAAATGAAACGGCGTAAAATTGATCTGAAAAAAGTATTGTTAAAAAAAATCAACCCTGTTAAACGTGCAATATTTTAAATTTTTGCAATAGTGACCCGGGCAGCTTTCTGCTCATTCACTCAAAAGATGAGACGCAAAATCTCGCAGATAATCTTTTGTGTTGCCCTGATTCTCCTTCAGAAATCTCGAAATTGACATAGAAATTTTGCCTTGTTGATTTGAAAAATTTCACTCCATCAGAATGCTTTCTCATCTTTTTTTTAGGGAGATTATATTGAAGAAGACTACGAACATCTGCTAGCAATGTCTTCACGTCGACATTTTCTCCTGACACCCCTTTTTTGCTGAAAAAAAGTTCAAATAAAGAAAAACTGGACAAATATTGTCACCGTCTCCGCATTTCTTGCAACAATAAAACTAAAAGAAATTTTCTGAACATAATTTTTTTATTTTTGTGGGGTGGGGATGAAGAAAAAAATTTGAGGAAGTGGTCGAATTGTTCTGCTCAAATTTCATCTTCCTCGCGCGGTATTTTTTTCCCCCTGCCTCATCGTGAAAATTTGGGCCGAAGAAGTGTTGCAAATATTTTTAGAACGCAGTAATTATTGTGTGAGATAATTGTTCGTATAATTGTTGGGTTTATTTTCGTGGTTATTTTATTCGTCTCTCCAGTTTTGTGGCCATCATCAATCAGGTTTGCTGGGTCAGAGCGTGCGGATGACTTTCGTGTTCGACGCCAGCGCGTCCACAATCGACTTCGCACGCTTCGACGCCAACGCCAAGGACAACGAAGATGCCTCGCAAACCAACCAGAACAACGTGCTTTCCAACGTGAGTTTCCTTCATCTTTCTTCAGTTTTTTAAAAAATACGTGCATAACAACAACCAAAAAAATATATCTTTGACATTTCTGTCCGGCAAATGAGGGCGATGCGGGAGCTGCCGGAGAAAATCCCGCGTGAGAAGATAATTTCGCAGTGGAAAAAAAAATTCGGTTGGAAATTTTTAAATTGTACTGCAAGTCTTTTTAAAAAAATCTTAGTTTTTGTGAGTTTCAATGTTTTCTCCCACTCATTATATGTGTCAATTCCCCAGTGGGATTCCCGAGTCGGTCGAGATTTTCGCATAATTTCGCAATGAGTGCGACGTTTTCTGGTCGGCGGCATTTTTTGCCCGCGAAATTTTTCCCTTGAAGCAATTGAGCCTTACGAAAACGAATGAGTTTCATGAATGAGTTTTTTTTATTATTATTTGAGGCGACCCTCAGATTACCGTACATGATT
Source organism: Notodromas monacha (assembly GCA_905338405.1). Lineage (NCBI taxonomy): Eukaryota > Metazoa > Arthropoda > Ostracoda > Podocopida > Cyprididae > Notodromas > Notodromas monacha. The sequence goes on from CAJPEX010003738.1 coordinate 16,067, forward strand.
CAGGTGGTACTTCATGAGCAAATGTCCCGTTGGCGACAGTTTCGCAGAAAAAAAGATGCAAGTAACGTAAATCCCCTCAGTGGAATATAATTTTCACGGAGTAAGAATTGATAATCCGGTGTGCAGTTAACAGGAACGAGATTCCGCTGAAAATGTGTTGCTGGCTTGAAAAAAAAACTTTTATATAAAAAAAAGAATGTCGAAATTATTTGGAAAAATAGTCAGTAGAAAACCATTTAAAAATGATCTTTTAGAATTTTTTATCTGGAACGAGATTCCCCTGAAAATGTATTGACAAAAAATACATTCATGGTTTAAAAAAAGTGGTGTGCAAACAAAATGTCGAAGTTATTTGGAACAATAGTCAGTGGAAAATTATTCAAAAATATCCTTGATAATTTTTGTACCCGGAACGAGATTCCCCTGGAAATGTATTGAAAAAATTAATAAATTCATTGTTTAAAAGAAACTGTGTATCAAAAAATGTCGAAATTACTTGGAAAAATAGTCAGTGTACTATTGAAAAATATCCTTCGTAATTTTTGTACCTGGAACGAGATTCCCCTTTGAAAATGTATTGAAAAAAAATAAATTCATTGTTTAAAAAAAACTGTTTTATCAAAAAATTGCGAAATTATTTGGAAAAATTGTGAGTTGGAAAACTACTGAAAAATATCCGTGAGAATTTTTGTACATGGAACGAGATTTCCCTGAAAATGAGTTGAAAAAATAGATTCGTGGTTTTCAAATAAACTTTTTTATCAAGAAAATGTCGAAATTATTTGGAAAACTATTGAAAAATATCCTTGAGGATTTTTTTTAAACCTGGAAAGAGATTCCCCTGAAAATATATTGAAGAAAAAATAGATTCATGGTTTAAAAAAAAATTGTAGAATCAAAAAATGTCCAAATGTCTTTTAAAAAATAGACATTGGAAAACTATTGAAAAATATCCTTGAGAATTCGTAGCAAAGCCAGAAAAGCGAAGTTTTTACCTTGCCAGAATTTTATTTTTCAGGTAGGAATGATTTCGTTTTGGTTTTTTGTTTTGTGATTTGGTCACTATCCCAGATTTGTCATTTAAAAAATTGATTTTCAAACAGGAAAGATTTTCTCCTGCCACATACATATCAGTATATATCAAGACTCACTAATATCGAGACACAGGCATTTTAGTTCTTTAGTAGTCCTCCAACGAAGGAATGTGATCCTGAAATTTTCTGCGCTCTCCTCGCAATATTTTTCGCGCGACCTTCAAATGAGCTTTCGGCCAGGAATTTGTCCTCCAAAAAATAAGTCCCTCTTCTTTTGCCAAGTAAACAGTATTTTGCCTCATTTTTTTTTTTTTTTTTTTTTTCCATCTTCTCGTTTACCGTAAAAATCACATTAACCCTACAGAATGAGAAGGGAACAAAAAACTGAGCAACATGAATGTATATGCGATGATGTGCGAATCGCGTGACAATTCGCAGGACGCAGGACATGGAAAAACTTCTCCCTTTGGCCTGCATTCCTGTAGCGGTTTATTGCGACAAATTCTTGCCAAATGTCCGTGTGCTGTAGCAAATGTTTGATTATGTATTTTTTGGCTTGAAAAGAGAGGGCTGCACATACGTATGTAGCCGAAAGCCTTTTTTTCAATTGGCAGGATTTGAGGTTTTTACGAAACAGTTATGCCCCCAAGATAAAGAGATTCGTTGGGGTTTTTTTTTTTTTTACGAATTCTCGGGGCGTGGACTTATTGAAATTTTCAATGATGATGATTTCAAACCGTAATACTCGGGATTTAATTGGAAACAAAGCCGATTAGGTCAAGGGGCAATTCGAAAGCCAATTTAAAAAAAGTAAAGGGGAATTGTTTGAAGACTAACCTACAACTTGGTTGAGCACTGAATTATCTTATTGGTATTCAATATGATTTAGAAATTGAATCGAGTTGTCCATTTCATTTTATTCTGAGCTCAGGGGACTCATATTCTGTTGGAATTTCTCGGAATTTTTGTAGTCGTTCTGGTAAAAACATTTTTTGTTTTTTGTTTGTTTTTAGGGTGAGCTGATTGAAGACACAGCTGAGATGAACTTGCATTTCTTGTGAAATTTGCTGTTTTGAGAAGACATCTTCTGATCTGTATTGTTTCTAGTGGTATATAAAAGTACAGTGTAGCTAACTGATCTTTTTTTTTTTATTCCGAAATGGTTTTTGGTTGCCAATCCGATTTGAGTTTTTGTTTATTTCAATTTTTCGTCCATTTATTTCCTTTTTTATTTAAGCCCGATTTTATTTTTCTTTCATTTAATTCAATTTGAAATCGACTTGAACTTGCCGCAATTTCAAACATTTTTTATTCAGTCAAATTGTTTAGATTTTTATTTAATTTTCATTTGCTTCAATTCAATTCAACTTTTTGTTTCTTGATTTAATTTTCATTTTGTGATTAAATTAAATTTTCAATGCGTTTAATGGGATTTCTGTTTCTTCATATCAGTTTTCAAAGGATGTTCTGGATTTAAATTGTTGGAATATGAATCTTGAAATTGATGAAATTTTTATTTTTATTTTTTGTGATTCACCAGTCATGGGGACACCAGGACGACGGTCGGTGCTCACCAGAAGGCATCAACCAAAGCGCAGTGTTCACTGCTGAAGGCAATTCCTTATTCAGTCGCCGACGAGGTGACAACATTGCCCTGGCCCACTTCAACAAGGTTAGTTCAATTTGGCTCAGCAAGAATTGGTCCCCGCGAGGAAATGGGAATCCCGTCGCGGGACGAAGTCGAAATGGAACCCGCGGCAATTTTTTCACCGGGAAAGGTTCAATGACGCCACGTTCATTCTTTCAATTGATGCTCATGATTATTCAGACACCGTTTCTGGATTGTGCGCCATTGTGTACAGGAAATTAAATTTTAAAATGCTCCGAGCTTCATAAAAGCTGTGCATTGGAGATTTCTCAATATAATTGACATCCGAGTTTCGGGAAATGGTTCGTTTGTGATTTTCATTTCCACGTCCAAGATCCCTGACTCTCATTTCACTTTCTGTCATATTGGGGATACAGTACTTGAATGTTGTTATGGTGTGCCAGGTCAACTTGGGGCATCTCGTTAAATATGAGTTTGAAGTCCTTTGGCCTAATTTATTATTGAGTTGACTTTTTTTTTGGTTGTCAAAATACGCATTCATTGGAACAATATTATTCAATTTGGTTTGTGGTTCTGAAAAGTATTGTATTTTAGTGCATTTGATTGATTTAAATATCTCTTATTATAGATTACAGTACATAACATTTTTCCGGGTGCAGGAGAAAATCCCGTGGGAGAAAAAATCCCGCGGCCCGAAAATCCCGTGAGGCCGAAAATCCCGTTGGCCCAAAAATCTCGCGGGGTCCAAAAATCCCGCAGGTACCAAAATCCCGTATACTTCAAAAATTGCAATGTTTTCTCCGAGTTTTCCTTCCAAATGAAATGGTGAAAGTGTGGGGGGTTTCCTTCTAAGGATTATCCAAGGTTTAGGAATTACCTCACCTCTCTCAATAGAACCTCAACTTCACCTCCTCACCTTTCTCCCAAGGAAACGTGAGAACAATTAACCTTCATTTGGATCAGGACTTCATCCCTGTATTTGTTTCACATTTCCAATTATTTTAAGCTCTACTTTGTCATCGAAACATGAATTCTTACATAAGAAAAACCTCCTTTGATATCTTTATATGTTGATGGTCTGTAAATAATTTCGCACACTTTCACCATTTCATTTGGAAGGAAAACTTGGAGAAAAATTGCAATTTTTGAAGTACAGTATACGGGATTTTGGTACCTGCGGGATTTTCGGACCCCGCGAGATTTTTGGGCCTACGGGATTTTCGGCCTCACGGGATTTTCGGGCCGCGGGATTTTTTCTCCTACGGGATTTCATCATGGAGCCCATTTTTCCACTGCGGATGAGTAATGTTGTCTTTAAAAAAAGGCGAGACAGGATTTTGAAAACACGCATGTGGGACGAAATCCATGTTGAGGTCAGATTTATTTTATTTTACTTTACTGTCCATGCGAATTCCAATGATTTATTAATCTATGATCAATGGAACCAAGGTTCATTGATTTATTTTTTATTCATGCCATTGAATGATTCGAATCTTGCAAAAACGAAGTATTGAAACTATCGGGACAAAGAATTGTCGTCTCATGATTAAGATGTCTCATGTTCGTGCAAAATTTTCCGCGTGTATTTTGTGCACACTATTTTGTCACTCTTTTTCTCTGAATGTAAGCGTAATTGAAGGTCGTGACAGGATAAGAGTTGAGATCAAACGTGCTGATTCAACATGACACGTTTTCAGCGATGAAATCTCTGTGCTTTGTTGGGTCACATTTTCTGCTGAAGGTTGTTCAGCGAATTCCAATCCTGGAGGTCATTTGTTCTTGTTCATTTTTGCGCATTGTATTGGCGCATCAGACGCGGACCGTTTTGAGCTGATTGAACTAATTCATCATCAGTTTAAAAATAATAAAATGGGTTCCTTGTGGGAAGAGAACTATAAGGATAAAACATGTTATGATACGGCTGAAACTTGAATTTGCGCATGGAAATAAACTGAGTCGTACTAAATTCAATTGTTCGTCCTGATTTTAGAGAGGAAATAAGAAAGTGCTGTATTTCATAAGTCATGTACAGTACATGAATTATTTGGGTGCAGGAGAAAATCCCGTGGGAGAAAAAATCCCGCAGGCCCAAAAATCTCGCGGGGTCCGAAAATCCCGTAGGTACGAAAATCCCGTAGACTGCAAAAATTGTGATATTTTCTCGGAGTTTTCCTTCCAACTGCCTGGGAGGAATGCAAATACTGTATTGTCCGTTTCCCATACTGCATGGTGGATTATGAAATGATGAAAATGCCAGGGGTTTCCTTCCAAGGTTTAGGAATTACTTCTCTCAATAGAACCCGAACTTCACTTCTATTGTATGTATATTGAAACATCTTCACTTGTATATTTAAATTTAAATTTGACAAAACGGAATATCATTAAACAACTGTACTTGGACTTATTCGATGATTTTAAATTATTTACAGACCATCACCACATGTAGCCGAACTTCACTAGATCAAACTTCGCGTAGATATCAAAAGAGGTTTTCTGATGTAAGAATTAATGTTTCAAAGACAAAGTAGAGCTTAAATTAATTGGAAAAGTGAACAGTTTATATTCAAAACAAATACAGGGACAAAGTCTTGATCCAAAAGAAGGTTACATTTTTCTCACGCTTCCTTGGGAAAAAGGTGTGGAAGTGAAGTTGAGTTTCTATAGAGAGAGGTAATTCCTAAATTCTGGAAATCCTTGGAAGGTAATTTTACCATTTCATAATCCACCATACAGTATTTGCATTCCTTCCAGGTAGTTGGAAAGAGAACTCAGAGAAAATATCGCAATTTTAGTAGTCTACGGGATTTTCGTACCTACGGGATTTTCGAGCCCCGCGAGATTTTTGGGCCTACGGGATTTTCGGTCTGACGGGATTTTCGGGCCGCGGGATTTTCTCCTGCACCCCACCAGCACATGTAGATATCAAAAGAGGTTTTCTGATGTAAGAATTAATGTTTCAAAGACAAAGTAGAGCTTAAGTTCGTATATTATATTTTCATCATATTATAGTTTCTTTGTATTGCCTCTGAATATAAACTGTGTGCAGTATTACATTTTCTGCAGATTTTCGTACTTCGCGCGAGATTTTCGGGCCTAACGGGGATTTTCTCCTGCTGCGCCCATTATAAATTTCTCAAAAATTTAAACCTTTTGAAAAAAAAAATAAAGAAGGAAGAAATTCGAACATTCATTCATTCATTCATTCCTTCCCTTATCCTCAGTCGGTCTGATAGAACTGCGTACTGTACCTTTTCCGCCGACGTCGACGACGAGCCCTGATGAAATTTTGAATTCGGAAAACCCGCGGGGTTATGATTTATCCGAACCCGTATATATACGTATATATTCATACGTGAAAACTTGCATCTGATTTTAAAAAAAGTTCGGGGGGGCTTTTGGCAGGGGGGGCTTTAGGCAGGGGGGGCTTTCTGGGGGGGCTTTTGGCAGGGGGGGCTTTTGGACTACACCCGAAAATCCCGTAGACTGCAAAAATTGTGATATTTTCTCGGAGTTTTCCTTCCAACTGCCTGGGAGGAATGCAAATACTGTATGGTGGATTATGAAATGATGAAAATGCGAGGGGTTTCCTTCCAAGGTTTAGGAATTGCCTCTCTCAATAGAACCTGAACTTCACTTCTATTGTACTGTATATTGAAACATCTTCACTTGTATATTGAAATTAAATTTGACAAAACGGAATATCATTAAACAACTGTTCTCAAACTTATTTGATGATTTTAAATTATTTACAGACCATCACCACATGTAGATATCAAAAGAGGTTTTCTGATGTAAGAATTTATGTTTCAAAGACAAAGTAGAGCTTAAATTAATTGGAAAAGTGAACAGTTTATATTCAAAACAAATACAGGGACAAAGTCTTGATCCAAAAGAAGGTTACATTTTTCTCACGCTTCCTTGGGAGAAAGGTGTGGAAGTGAAGTTGAGGTTCTATAGAGAGAGGTAATTCCTAAATTCTGGAAATCCTTGGAAGGTAATTTTACCATTTCATAATCCACCATACAGTATTTGTATTCCTTCCAGGTAGTTGGAAGGAGAACTCAGAGAAAATATCGCAATTTTAGTAGTCTACGGGATTTTCGTACCTACGGGATTTTCGAGCCCCGCGAGATTTTTGGGCCTACGGGATTTTCGGTCTGACGGGATTTTCGGGCCGCGGGATTTTCTCCTGCACCCCACCAGCACATGTAGATATCAAAAGAGGTTTTCTGATGTAAGAATTAATGTTTCAAAGACAAAGTAGACCTTAAATTCGTATATTATAATTTTATCATATTATAGTTTCTTCGCATTGCCTCTGAATATAAACTGTGTACAGTATTACATTTTCTGCAGATTTTCGTACTTCGCGCGAGATTTTCGGGCCTAACGGGGATTTTCTCCTGCTGCGCCCATTATAAATTTCTCAAAAATTTAAACCTTTTGAAAAAAAAGTAAAGAAGGAAGAAATTCGAACATTCATTCATTCATTCATTCCTTCCCTTATCCTCTCAGTCGGTGGGATAGAACTGCGTACTGTACCTTTTCCGCCGACGTCGACGACGAGCCCTGATGAAATTTTGAATTCGGAAAACCCGCGGGGTTATGATTTATCCGAACCCGTATATATACGTATATATTCATACGTGCCTCTAATAAAACAACTGAAACCGCCTTTTCCTCCCCCATGTGATGTAATGGGCGACCATTTACGTGTGTCGTGATTGATGGCGCCCCGCACGCAACCGTAAATGCAGGTGAACTTAGGCATGCATTTTGCATGCCATTTCTGCTGCCGAAAATCCCGCCATCTGCCCCCTCGGTCGTTCCAGGACCGCGAAATATAATATTCAAGCAGCCAGAAAGTCCCTTTTTTCTTTTCAAGGGGACCGGTTTCTCTTGAACTTCTGGTTTCTCTTGGGGTTGATGATGGCTGCAGGAATGTACCGAAAAAAAAGCTGAGACATTGAATGTTCTGCATAATTTGTAATAATTGGGCGAATACTGTACGAAATTTGCACGAAAAGAAGCGCGTGTTTCTTTTTTTTTTTCTTTTATCCTCGAAAGAAAAATAATGTGTGAAAGATGAGACGAAATTTGCGCGATGAGAAAATATTTCCGGCATCCAGACGAAATCGGGGGAAATGCGAGCGAAATAAATTGTATCGGTGAAAGTCATAATCACGCGAAATACATTTTTGTTATCATACTGGAGTATAATTTACACTTTTACTGGAAAAATCATTAAATGAAGAATCAAAATTGTAGACTGAGGAAAATACCTAAAGGGACTAAATAAATCACTGTGAAAATACCCCTGAATGTGACCCTATGAGAAAATGATTCATAATTGAAATGGGGGGGGGGGGGGTGCAAGTGAGATAAATTGCATCAATTAAAGTCATCACGCGAAATAAACTTTTTTAATTAAACCGGAGGATAATTTACAGGAAAAATCATTAAATGAAGAATTAAAATTTCAGGATGAGGAAAAATGGATTTCCTTGATTTCTTTAGTGACACTTTTATATGGGGTACTCTTTTACGGAGTATTTACTTTAGCCCCCCTTTACGCTAACTCTATTTAACGTAATTAATTTCAGTATTAGTGCGGTTTTTTTCTTTTTTCATTAAACTGGAGGATAGTTTACAGGAAAAATCATTAAATGAAGAATTGAAATGAAGAATGAGGAAAATACCTAAAGGGACTTCGAAAAAAATCCCTGTGAAAATACCCCTGAATGTGAACCCATGAGAAAATGCCTCATAAAGGAAATGGGGGAAGTGCAAGTGAGATAAATTGCATCAATTAAAGTCTTAATCACGCTAAAAAAAAAACTTGTTTCATTAAACTGGAGAAAAAATTACATGAAAAAATAAAACGAAGAATTGAAATTGTAGAATGAAGAAAAAGACCAAAAGGGACTTGAAAAATCACTGTGAAAAACAATGAAAATACCCCTGAATGTGACCCCATGAGAAAATGCCGCCTCGGAGAAAAGGCCCCCGGGGGAATATTGCATTTATGAAAGTTGATCCCACGCAGAGAAAACAACCTGAAATCTTATAAAATTAAATGGGAAAAACTCTTGCGGTCAATGAATTTAATGTTTGAAAAAAAAAACTCAAATGACGCATTAAAAAAAAAGACTGGAAAACGGGGAGACGTTTATTTACTTCACACTTTTTTTCGCGCAACAGAAACACGTTGCCATTCGAGATACAGTGTTGTTGAATAAATAGAACCTCAGAATTTGTTCCCGAAAATGCCATCCTCAAGTGTTTAACATGAATAGGAAATATACAATGACTTTAATTGGAAATATACTGATGAATAAGAAATATACATAACGTATAAGAATTATTTTACAATAGTGAGATGGCACCATGGGAAAATGTCTGCGTTTGGAAATCACAGACAGAGAAAATACCGTCGGGGAAATTATTTCATGCCGAGAGAGGAAAATTTCAGATAGAAAAATGGCATCAAAGCATGATTATTGGCAATCCTGTTCATGATTATATATATAAATTTTTTTTTTCATAATTTTTCTTGTGGCTGACTTCGATTCAGCTTCACAATTCATTTTCTTTTCGCGTGATTTCCTTCATTGTCAAATTTTCTACTCTCTCGTCGGCATTTTTTACCATTCGGTTTTTTCTTTCCTCTCTCCCTCATCGGCATGTTCAGCGCTGTAGCGAGGCCTTTTGTTGTTGTTGTTCTTGCGAATTTTGCGAGAGCTTTGCCAATTTTTCCTCATCTCATGAAGGTCACGCAAAAAGCGACGAACCCCGCCCGGAAGCAAGTTACGCATCGGCCTCAATTCGTACGAAAAATCCCAGCTCCGAAAGGCTGTCTTAATACAATCAAAAAGACCTATGCAAGCACATCTTTAAAATAACAAATTGTCCTGACCGTGAAAATGAAGAAATAAATAGAAAACTGATGAAATAACGAAGTTATTACAAGAAACTCTTTCTGCGCATTAAAGAGTTGGGTTTCCTAAAAAAATAAAAAGAAGGCTTTCGGAATTTCAGCAAATTACTGTATACGATTGGTGCATTCCTAAATTCATTTTCCTCATCCCCTTTCTTTTGTAATTGATAGAAACCCTGTTAATAATGCAATACTAAAAACAGGCCCGAAGAAAGAAAAAAAAAACAAAAGGATCCCTCCAGATTTCCATGAAAAATTCCATCTCCAAAAGTCCGTCGTAAATGATTGAATGAACAGAAAGCTTTATTTTCCGCTTTTCAGCATTCACAAGGTTCAATCAACATTTCCCACATCCAAACCCCCTCCCCACCCCAACCCAAATCCATTCAAACGCATTCAAGCACTTCACAATGGGAAACAGAGACAAAAGCTGTATTTGGATACCAAAATAAGAGAAAATGCATCCCATGATGTACAACTGCACAACTGATGCGTATTTGTACACCCCATTCTTTCCCTGACATTGAAAACAAAATATCACAAACAAGAATTTCAGCATAAGCCAGAATTATAGCAAGATTTACAAGTATTGGAATCCAATGAAGGGACCCTTTCTGAAATTTTAAAGAATCAAGATAAACTGTTGGCCTTACAATGCTTACATGATTTCTCATCAAAGATTCTCTCTAAATTGCTCATTCAACTAAACCTCATACAGAAATAAGCTGAAAAAACCTTGTGCTTCAAATTAATTTTTACACATATTTTGTTTCCAATGTCAGGGAATGAATGGGTGTGTACATACGGGTGTAGGACAATTCCCCCAATTCTAATTCCCCCGCCTCTATTTCCCCCGAATAATAATCCCCAATTTTAAAATCCCCGGTCACAAAAATCCCCAAAATTAAAATGCCCAATTTTTAAAATCCCCGAGTGTTATTTTCCCCAATTTTAATTTCCCTGCTTTTTGTTGAAAT
>CAJPEX010003739.1:4510-22639 GCA_905338405.1 Notodromas monacha
ACGGAACGAACAGGGGATGTTTCAGTATTTTTATTTAACATATACCGTGAACATCCACTGGTCCTCCCATCGAGCCCTTATCCTAGACGTGTCAGGGATTCGAACCCCAGCTCAGAAATTGGCACGCCGACGAGTGAAGATCTCCATACAGGGTATACCACGCATACATTGGACGAATAAGCAAAAGTTCGGAGAACAGTTTTAAATTTTAACGTTTTTAAGCAATTCTCAACCTTTCTCGACAAAAAACAGGAAGTACGGACCCCCACGCATGAACGGAACGCCAAAACAAAACCGGAGGCCCGCGCAATAAACGACGCCGACACGGCACTGCCGAATTACTCGCGCCTGCGCAATAAAAGGCACCCCTCACTCTGGCTGCCAGACTAATGGCAGGAGAGCGTTTCAGGGCCAGCTTTTACAAAATCATCGTAATATTCATATTACAGACCATTACAGACTCGAAAAAACTTTTCTTTTATTTTCTCATCACTAAAAGATTTAAGAAGTGAAAATTATAACAGGTCCGTGTATATATGTGTTTTGTGTCTTATTATTTAATATAAAAAGTTACTAAAATGTCTCGAGTTGTGCAAATTGTGTGATTGTATATTTCATGTCGTGACGATCATATGTGAATATATTATATCGATTACATGTTTTTATAACAAAAAGAAGAAAAACACAAAATACTCTCTGCATATCATAATCTTTATTTTCGATACTTCAACGAACGATAATACTCTTCAGCGCCGAACAAAAATTCATCCATCATTCCACGTTCACTGCATTTTCTTGATCTTCAGAAGAATGCACTGCACTATCGGTATCTTCTATATTAACTGTAGGTAAATCAATTTTCCTAGAGTACTTAATGACTTCGCGAACGCCCGAGGCAAGATTAGCTTGATAATCCATGTTTTCTACGCGACACTTCGTTGTTACTTTTACTTTACTTTTACGGATCATACCCTCGCCGCTTAAAATAGAAGTTTGAGACGGATATCGCGGTAACACTTGTTCGTCCGGAAGTGGTAAATTATCTAAATCCACGTCTTCAAAGCCGAGAACTAAACACAGAAGAAACCAACTAGAAAGGAGTAAACACTAATGCAAACGGACGACCAACAGGTGAGGAGCGCCAGGAAGTTTTTGCTAGGGAAGATTGAGCTATGCAAGGCCCGAGAACCCTGGGGTGCGCAACTGAAAAATTGCAAATTATTTTTACTTTTGAAAATTATTACTTTTTGTGTGACTTACTTGTGTATACCGATGACGCGCCACCGTATACGACCAATATACGACAGCTGTCGTACAGCCGCAGTACGCAACTGAAAAATTGCAATTTATTTTTACTTTTGAAAATTATTACAAAAACACACTGAATGAACACATATGGCTACTGCGCGGTGGCATATGCTGGTTATATGCTGTCGACAGCATGTCGGCGGCTTTTAGTGAGGCTTCTAGTGGTTGGGCTGTTGTTAGGTTCAACTGTACGAGGCAGAAAACGGTGTAGTCGTCCAAGACCTATTACTGGACTTAGTCTCTTTCGAAACGGTCACCGTCTGACGCTTGACATCAGGATACGTCATTTCCTCTACGGCAACCGATGTCACAACAGCTACGTTGGAAAAAGAAGAACTTGCCGTTGTACTTATTGTCGGAGTAGCTGTCGTCAATGGCGTGGTAGTCCCCGTCGAAGATTCTGATCTGGAAACACCGTCACCTTCCGGACCAAAACATTCACCGCCTACCAGTTCAATCTTGTGGCTACTCGAAGCTCCAACACAGGAAACGTTGCCGTCAAGGATGACCATCTGTGCATTTTTTTTTAATATTTTATTTTTTCGGAATGACGCGAATTTATTTTCTTACCGATATTCCGTTGAACGACGCGCAGTCTAGATTCAATTCCTGTCCATCTAATTTGACTATACCATCGTACGCATACGCGTTACGGACACCCTCCTTGCATAAATCTTTACAGGTCCATATTCCATTTATTAATTGACAATTGCTTTCTTCATTCTGAGACTTTACCAGAGTATTAAATATTACGCAAAATCCAATCACCAAAAATTGCAGAGCTAGCATTTTTGCAAACGGGTTGGAGATGATGTCAGTAACACTCAACGTTCACTGGGTCAAAGCAGAGAGACGAATGGGAATCAATACCTTACCTTTGTGCAGAGAATCGTCGAAAAACTTTGCTGATAACAGCAAACAAAGATGTCAGTAACACTCAACGTTCACTGGGTCAAAGCAGAGAGACGAATGGGAATCAATACCTTACCTTTGTGCAGAGAATCGTCGTTTTTGAAACGACTATTGTCGTTTGTTTCCGTAGCGATAAAAAGCGTGAAAAAGTGTGAAGCTCAAGCGTGAAACCGAATCTTTTCGTCCGAAAAGAAAAACACGGCCCACTAACAATAGTCACACTCAATATGACAATACTTGGGAAGTACCCCGAGGCGAAACTTTCTGGCGATCCTTTGGTGCATTGATTACTTTGCAACAAAGTAATATTATATTCCCGCTGTTTAATATTCTCTCTGCGTCCCGAGACGCATCGACAAACGACATCAACTCTTATCCTTACCCAACATCAAGGAGAGAACTTAACGTTTAACAGTTGGACGGTTTCTTAAATTGAAGTTAACAAGGAAGGCGACAAGACACATTGTCAAATTTTATTTAATTTTTGGAAACCGGACAACAACACAAAAAAAAACCTTCAATAATACATTCCATCAGTTGCACCAATCTCCTCATTTTTCTGAGGATTATGTGTGAAATCACTAGGAAGTATGTTTGAAGCAAGTTTGATTACAACTTCGATCCATGCTACAAGAAGGAGCAGTCAGTCACATTTGGAGTTCGAAATTTTAGTCTGTGCATGCCTTAGTATGGAAATGGCTACCTCGAGAATCAATTAAACTTTCCTCAAAAAATGATGTTTTACTGGGATTGGGACATTTTTATAAAAAAAATCGTTTTAACATGTACTCTATGGACATTCTGCCGGGACTTGAGAAAGAAATTGTGTGAAACGGAACATTTTGTTCTAACGGTAGTGGTTGTAAAGAGGTTTTACTGTCACCAATTTTTTTTTTCAGACTCTCCTGCTTGAAGTGCTTTTGAATTAAAATATGTCATTTGATTTATTTCACAACCGCGCTGTTTTATAATGCGCTTAACCCTGTGTTGTGGTTAATCCCCAACCGTCTCGTTTTTCTGCATGCAATTTTTTTTTACAGCGTTCATAATTTTTGAATGCTCGAAAAAATTTGTTTGACGATTTCAGACGCGAAAAAATAACATTTTTTCTGCTTTTTTTTATTTCCAGCAGGAATCTCATCGGAATGGGTCTGCCCGAAGCACTCCACAGCAACAAGCCACTACACAGCAGCAGCAACAACAACGTCCGCCTCTGAACATGGAGCGGCTTTGGGCAGGCGACAAAAGTCAGTTGCCGCCCCAAGCACAATCAGGCATGGACTCGGGCGCCCTAAACTTGAGCGTGCAGCATTGGTCGCCGCAAGACGGGACGACTGGGCACGAGTCTTTCCATCCGGCGAGTCGAGTGCCGAGTCACGAAATCGGCGCCCACGAAGAGGAAGACGACGAACAGCCCATGGTTTGCATGATCTGCGAAGACAAGGCCACTGGCCTTCATTACGGCATCATCACTTGCGAAGGGTATGTTCATAATTATTATCATTTGTTTGGGTTTCTTTTTTTGGGGTTGGCAAAAAAAATAAGTTGTTGATTCATTCGTTTTCCATGATGTGTATGTGGGATTTATGTCTTCGCTTTGTGCAATTGCAGATGCAAAGGCTTCTTCAAAAGGACAGTACAAAATAAGCGCGTGTACACGTGCATTGCTGACGGGAACTGCGAGATCACCAAAGCGCAGCGGAACAGATGTCAATACTGTCGGTTCCAGAAATGTCTGCGACAAGGAATGGTTCTTGCTGGTGAGTCTCTTTTTTTTTTCCTTCTACAGTCAATCCTCTTGAACTTCAAGGGATCAGCAAAAAATTCGAGTTATGAAAGCGAGCTTTTATGTTGGGGACTTGGGGAAAGGGGAAAAATAATTATTGCAGGAAATTTCAATTGTTGATTCTCTTGGCATTGGATTGCTTCCTAAATGATTTGACAGTATGCTTAACTTGGAGGCAAAGGCCCCAATTAATCTTTCTTGTCCTCTCCGATAACATAAAGTTAAATTTTTAATGCTTTTCTCTCTCCTGTGTCGATACGAAAATAACGAAAGACATCCAAAAAATTTCAGTTATCGAGGTTTCAATAGGGAAAGCCTTCAAGTTAGGGAGGTTTTTTAATGCATAAATTCCACAGGTATTCATAGAGGGGCTTTAAAAAAATTCGACATGCTTAGGTGCAGTATTTGAGTTAGAGAGGTTCGAATTATCGAAGTTCAACTGTATTTTAGATTAAATAAGAGTACCGTTCGGGTACTTAGTCTTGGATTAACGATGTAGTTCGTTGGGGAAACAGTATTTATGCTGTAAAATATTGCGATTTTTCTAACGCTAGACAGCAGAGTTCTTTAACATGATTTTCTCTCATCTCTGAATTGCAGCTGTGCGCGAGGATCGAATGCCTGGTGGCAGAAATTCAGGGGCTGTGTACAACTTGTATAAGGTGAGTGTCAATTTATGAGATTATAACGCGAACAACATTTCACAGCCTGCGTCTATATTTGAGCCCAACATTTTGTTTCAAAGCGATGTATTTGGGTTTAACTTGATCTATTTGATGTTTGTTTGACAGGTGAAGTACAAGAAGCATAAGAAGTCGCCAAAGAATGGCCAGTTGAAAGGTGACGTCAACGGAGGGAAAGGGGGCATGATGCACCAAGGCGGAAAACTGGGCAATTTCGTGTCTCCAATCTCAGCTGAGCAGTCGCCCATGGGTGGCCCTCTTCCACTTTCGAATGGCAATATTCTCAAGACAGCTTTGACCAATCCTAGTGAGGTGAGTTTTCTCCCGAGCCCCCGAACTGATCGATTTAAAATATCCCTGCGCTCAGTTTGGAAGTCGTGCGTGATCTATTCTAGTATCATTATGCCCGCAACTTGTATTGTTCCATCTTTTGTTGCACGAGGTCGCTTAATTCTTGGCGTAATATTAAAGCTCGATCCTAAAGTCTCTTGGCTTTTTTCCTTGTAGATAATCCGTCTGCGTCAGCGACTTGATGCCGGATCGTCAGTGACGAGCAGTAGTAGTGCAAGCAGTGGTGGTGGCAGTCCTCACAGTGGGCCCAGCGGAGATCACAGGTTCTCCCCACCGGCGCCACCTCCGCACACGATACAGCCTCCAGTTCATTTGTCCCACCCTGGTTACTTGAACAGCCCGAGTCCCGTCAAACTCGAACGCAGTGCAAGCGCGGAAGCAGCTGATGCATTAATTCAGCAGCTGTTGTCGTGTGACGATTTCGAGGATATTGCCACGCTTCGGGTTAGTTTTTGAGTGACTTTTATCTTCGAGCTTTTGAGTGAAGTATAATGTGATTTTTCGTGTGCAGAACATTGACGAGCTGTTGGACAATGAATCTGAGCTGTCGTCCAAACTGTGTCAGATCGGCGACTCAATCGTCTACAAGCTTGTTCAGTGGACGAAGCGCTTACCCTTTTATTCCGAATTGCCGGTTGAAGTGAGTTCTGCTTTCTTTCGTAACATAGCGGACCGTTTTCTAAGTTGTACGTTTTTTTCAAGGTGCATACAAAGTTGTTGACTCAGAAATGGCACGAGCTTCTGGTCCTGACGACTTCGTCTTATCAAGCAATTCATGGGGCCAACCGACTGGCTTCAACGTTGTCGGACGGCACCGAGGCTCATTTCTCACAAGAGGTTGGTTTCAATTTCATAGTCACAGCCTCGGGCTTTTTGCTTCTAAAATTTAATCGGATGTGGCTTCGGATTCTTACGGTTTTCTCTGTTCCTATTTCCCTTCCTGCTTCCTTTTGCGCGTTTCCGAAATGGATGACAGTGTGCCGATAGCACGTCTGAATCTGTTGAAGCGGACTCATCAGAAGTGGTAAGATAAGGCTTCCTCTCTGGATCTTTCATGCTTGTCTTGTTTTCATTGGTTTCCTCTTGGGTTTCTGTTGAGTTTGGACGATTTGTCCTATTGTATATCCCACGCGTGGCGGATTTTTTTTGGGCTTACAAGTTACAACATTTTCTTGTATTTCGCTTTTTGCAGGTGTCAAACAACCTTTGCACCCTTCAGACCTGCCTGACCTCCATGATGGGGCGTCCTATAAGCATTGACCAGCTGCGATCTGAGGTCGGCACAATGGTGGAGAAGCTGACGCAAGTCACGATGAATCTCAGGCGTTTGCGAATTCGCCCTCAAGAATACGTGTGCCTCAAAGTTATTGCCATGCTGACTTACGGTATGTTGCTACTTGAGATGCAATTGCCTGCAGTAGTTATAATCCTTTATTTTTCACTTCTTCCAGGTAAAGGAGCGGAAGAGACGAATACGGTACTCGACACTATCCGAGAGAGATACCTATTGTGCCTGAAAACGTTCTGTGAGAGTTATTTCCCGCACCAGGCGTCCAGGTTCACCGATTTGCTAGTCCGACTACCTGAGGTTAGTATCGTTTTGTTAGTCTTTTTCAATATTTTTTAAAGTGTGTGTGCATTCTCCGAGAAGCAAAACATTGAAAGCCTCCTGAACTCGGAGGCTAAAACAAGGCTTAAACCCCCTTGAATCGAATTTTTTTTGAGTCCTTATGGCGATTATTTTACCGACGCAGGAAAGATCAAAGCAGTAATTTTTTTGAATAAAAGTGAAAGACTAAGTGGTTCAAAAATAAAAAAAACCTACCTCCCAGCAAAACGTCCTGTCAACCCATTTAAGAAACAATCTAAGGCCTAGAATATCACCAAATACAATATCTTGAAATTTTTCTTTCTCTCCCCCAACAAAAACGCTCGTTTCACTAACCCGGAACTTCCTTACTCGAATTTTTTATTTGGCTGGACCCTTGAAGTACTACATGAAGAGGTTCGACTGTATTTAAAATCTTTTAAGGGGAATAGAATAATAGATGGAAAATTATTTTTATCTTTGTTTTCTTCAATTAGGTTCAATCTGCGGCAAGTTTGCTGTTGGAAAGCAAAATGTTCTACGTGCCGTTTTTACTCAACTCAACGATCAGACGGTAGCTCGTGAGAAAGCTTCTCAAGTCCCGTCGCCGGAGCCTTCTTCCTCGTCGGTTCTCGGATTCTCGCCTTGCGTCCGATACAAGCGGCGCTTCTGTCCGCTATTTTTCGCGGATCCGACTTTGCGCTATTTTTTCTTCTCGCCGATTGTGAGGAGAGCCTTTGTTATGCGCAGATTTATCTCTTTTTTTTCGCGAGACGATTGGCTCAAGCTATTTTTCTACTTTCATTTCCGTTGTTTTTCGTGACAAAAAGTGACGGATCTCCTCCGACTGCATTGAGTACACGCTTCCTCTCGGTTTCTGCTCTCACACATCCGCGATTATTTTGGAGAAACCTTAATTTATTTTGCGTTTTGTCCTCGACGTTTGAGAGCTTGAGACTGGAGGATCATTCCTTTCAGTCGCGCTCCTTCGTCCGAGACAAGGTCTAGCGGTGGTTCTAAGTTACCCATTTTTCAATTCGTTTTGGTCTGCACTCATCTCGAGTCGTCCCGTAGTTTGAGTTCCGTTGGCGCTGTAAGGCTGAAGTGTACGATGATCTCTACACTCGGAGGGGACAAGTTTAATTTATTGATTGCCAAAGAAGGTTTTGGTGCCGACGGGATCCCTTGAACTCGAGAGCCATCTCGAGCGCTCCGGCGAAGGAATTCTGCCTTGGATAGGTCGTAGATTCTAATTTTTTTCTCGAATGAGTCGGGAGCAAAGTATTACAGAGAGTGGGAAGTTTGTTGTTTTCTCGCCATTTAACACTGGTGGGCGAGATTTTTTTTTCGCGTCGAAGCTAGTCGTATTGTTTTGTTTTTGTTTTGCACGGTCCCTGAACTCGGTTCTATGCGTAACGTGTACAGAGCAGGAGAGATTCGTTTATTCATTTTCCTCGAAAGAAGGAGCAATTCACGAGATTTTTTTTGTTCCACCCGCGATGAAAGCGGGACAACCAGTTGGCACAGACGAGCAGAAAATATTCGCCCGTGTTTGTAAATTTGTAAGAAAGTTAGAGCAAAACTGTTCGTTGTTGATTTGCTTTAATGGATACTGAGTATAATCATGCGTTTTTTTTTCGCCTTGCGCTGCTTTGGTGTTGTTTTGACGAAACGTTCCTGTTCCCTTTCTCGAGTCTTCCGCTGCGTCTCTCAAGATCTGAATCCCCGTTCCCCTGTTTTTTGCCTTTTTCTACGTGATTTTCTACGAATTTTTCTCTGGGTGAAAATTGCACTGCCGGGGAGCACAGGGGAGCTCCCGTGGAAACGAAGGATTTCTTCCTTTTTCTGTCTCGTGTGTGGGATTCGCTCAAACCACTGGTCGCTTTGTCGCCAGCGTGACGTGGAACGGTTCTCGAGTGATCTCGGGAAGTTCAGAAAGCTATATATTCTTTGGGGAAGAACTTTTATTTGCCTGGGAATAAAAAGAGGAGGAACTGGGAAAGATTTCGTCCAACCTTTCTTCCCGGAAGATATTTTAGAATCCGCCGGGCGGGGCGGAGAGATTTCTAATCTGGATTTCAGACTGAGCATAATAGCAAATTAGAAGGGGAAACGATTTTTTTTTTATTGGCTGTTGTGAGCTGTTGGACTCATGTAACCCATTTTAGAGGATCATGTTAGTAGGGCAAGCAGAAAATTCGCCGGCTTTCTTCTGCTTCCACTTGCTGATTTTTATGTGATGACGTTGATGTGTTCTGAGCGGGGCTCCTCGCTCGCACCTCCTTGGATCCGCGTCGTTAGCAATTATCTCTCTCTCTCTCTCTTTATCCGCCTGCGTTCGGAAAGCTGGTGTTCGCGGTTCATTCATGATTTCTCTCCAGGCAGAGCTGGTGTTTTGGCGATTGATCGAAACTTGCAAGTTGCAACTGATGAAGATCCATGTTTCGTTACAGCAGTCGAGTTCTAATCGTGGGATTTCAGCGCACCGCCAATTGGTTAATTCGAATCTTATCAGCGAGCTTCTGATAAAAATAGTCAAATCAGCCACGTGAGCCTGGGGAGAAAATCGGTTCCACTACAAAAAAAAAAAAAAAAAGAAGCTGCATTTTTGTTCGCTGCCGGAGAGCCATGAAGCCATTGATGATATCCTTTTCCCGACGGCACTGCGCGGAGTCGGTGAATGTGTACATTTGTCACTAGTCGCGTGGATTTCGTTTTTTGCAGAAGTTTTGGACGACGGTCTTTTGAGTTACCGAAAATAGGATAAACGCAAACCTCGAAATCGGCTTTCTTGGCTTTTTTGTTGTTGTTGTCTTGTGCCCTGTCGCCGGATTTTTAGTCGTTTTCTCGTTGGGGGAGTTTTTTTTTCAGTGTCATATTCAGCGCTTTGCGTATTGGTGGGATAGAAAATCAGAGCTTTGGAGAATTTCTGGTTCGCAAGTTTTACGCCAAATCGGTTTTATGCTTTTTCGGTCCCGCAACTGCAAATGTGGTGGCATCAGCGGATTCGGTTTCCATCAAGCGACATTTTGTTTGTTTTCCCCCCTCCCCGTTGAGGTGCCAGTCTTAGAAGAATAAACGCTGCGTGAGAAATTTCGACATGGTACTGCGCGCAAGTGGCTCATATCACGATTTTCGATTCGCCCCGCCGCGGTTCAGCGACTAGGGTCTCTCCTGTGATCGGTTCATCCTTCCCGACGGCAATTCCTTTTTCTTTTTTTGTTTCGTTTTTATTTCGCGGCTTCGTTCGTGTCGGCGGATATTGAAGTGTTGCGGTGGCTCGTCGACGTTAGTGGCGCCTCGTCGGAAGGTGTATTTTTTATTTCTTTTTTTTCGGGGTACCGCTGTTCACTTGAACGATTTCTTCGCTGAAATATGTTGTCCTACTGAGTGGGTCCAAGTTTTTGACGTTTGATTTTGATTTTTCCTTCTCGCGAGTGATAGGAGAGGGAGTTTTTTGAATCAAGTAAAGGAAAGAAAAAAAGAAATTTGTGAATTCGTGTTTTTTCTTCTCAGAACATGTTCTTCCTTATTGCCCAGATGTTTGGTCCAGTATAGATAGAAAGGTTTTTTTTTTGGCTGATGTTAGAGGCGAATGTCGCGGTGCACAGACCGCTGAAGTGTTCTGAACAAAGTTGAAATTTAATTAAAAGGTTTGACTTAATCCTCTGGGGAACTTTGCAGGGAATTTCCTGGGATACATAAAAAAAAGAAGTGTATGTCACATTTTTCTTGAATAATAAGGTGAAACTCTCAGATTTGCATGCAAATCTGAACGAATTGGAATTCTTTCGAGTGGTGGGATTTCAGGAAAGGAAGGAGGATAGTATCTTGAAAAATTGTTCGGGTCAATCGTTTGATCACCGGGAATTTTTGGAGGAAGATTTTGTTGGCGTGCGAGGCAATTTGATGCCTGGACCAAAAAGAGTTGACAAAATTGAACTTGAATTACAATTTATGATTGAAAGAATATGAGGCACAAACCACCGGGTATCTTCGTAGGGGATTTGCTTGCGGAAATTTCAAAACAAATAATGGTATTACAGATGCATATTTTTATTTTGTTGGAAATACTCTGGTGAGTTGAAATGCTCGAATTTGAACACGCACCTGAATACAAGCAGATCCTGCTGAGTTGTGCAATTTCTGGGAAGGAAGAATTCAGGAAAAGGAGGATATCATCATGGAAAAACAGCGGGTTGATCATGTGACCACCAGGAATTCTCAGTGATCATGTATGTACTTAAATTTTTGCCCCATCAGCTTCCTTCTCTGCTCCGCATTTTTTTTCAGGATGCAGAGTGTTTTTTCTGAAGGTAACAATTTCTTTTCAGGGACCAGTCTTCAATGTGTCAACTTCTCATTCTTGGTGGTTAGTGGTTAGACTGATGTTAGAGCATCAACACTGAGCAGGAAAGCAAGCTTATTCTGTACTAACTGACAATTATACCCGCTGAATTCACGTTATCTGAAGGCAAATTGAAATTCAGTGCATGGGGGCTGCGGGTTCCGAAGAACATGCACTGCAGTGCATGTAAGTATTCTGAGGAATACGAGAAATTCGTAATGAGGTTGCGGAATTTCGTGATTTTTGGAGAATGGGCATATTCTTGAAGGAAAAATCGGTAGTTGAACTGCATCATTCAACGTCTTCAAACTACAGTACTTCAAATACGGTAATTTCGGAAGTTTTCTACTTTTTTCATTATGCTATGCTTTAGGGCCGTGATAATCCTCTTATCGTTGGCTCGGTTATTTTCGGGAAACTTGAAAAAGCGCTTGTCTCGTCTGACTTAATATCTGCGAGTGAAATGTGTCATTGGAAATGCAATGTAGTGCAGTACAGTAATGAAGAATGAAACAAACTGTATAGTGTTTGACAAAGCCGCTTCAGTGACAGTGTTTGAAAAAGTACTTCGGTCATGTGTCCACGCGATTTTATGGTTCTGTGATGTTCATGAAGCATACAATTTTCGAAGTACAGCATGTGAATGAAAGATGGCATCGTGCGTCCTTGAATAACTAAAGAATGTACAGGTTCAAAAGTACTTGCAATATAATAGAAATGTGACTTTGTACGAGAAGGCATCTATTTATTCAAAGCAGCGCCTGAATTTCCTGTCCCTCGAATTGGCAACGATTGACGAATATCTCAGATTTTTTTAAATATTGATTGAAATACCTTTGTTTATTCGGCACGTTTTTGTGGACCATTATCGAGCGCACTTCATGACACCCATTTGATTGTCATTTTACTGCTGAACATTATATGGTTTGAGCATCAGCGGGGATAACAGCTTATATGCTGCTATTTTGACGTGGAAAGGGGTGTATCATGCGTACGAGTACGACGCAGTACGGCTGGTATACATTTAAACGGTGCCATATTTTAATTTTTCTTCTTCTTCGCCACGTTCCCACGTATACTGTACATACAGTTATGGGCACCGAGATACAGACATGATTGGTGCTTGGACCTTGTCTCTACACTGGAACATCCCGTTTTCCCTTACATCATTCCTGGGTGTCTATTTAATGTAATTAGTTCTACTGTCAAAAAATCACCGAAAATTTGAATGAAATAATTTTGCTCAAAATCAGACACCGAAAATGACAGTGCAGAAGAAAACCATAGTAAATCGGATCTTTTGGAATGAAAAGTAGCCCAAGAATCACACAACAAACACAAGTCTTCCCACGCTGTGCACGTAACAGATGTTATGGAAAGAACTCTGAAAAGTTGACACAAAATTAGACTATCTTCGATTATGAATTATAGTAAATGTATAATAACGCATATTTTCAATTTTGCTGCGTTATGAAAAGCTCACTTTGTTCAGGAGATACAATACCAAACTTTTGAAGAACATTTTTTTTTCTAGAAATGTTGGTCATGTTGAGAATACCTTGAAAAAGTGTCCACGTATTTGGACACATTATTCATTCAGTTTCAGCAAGTGTTCCAAAGTCGATTTTTCCCCATGTTATTGGGGGCCTCCGCATGTTGAGGCGGCCCCACCGTGTATCCGTGGGTCGTTCGACATCGTCGACATCGACAGCGACACCGAGACAACCAAGTGAACAGCCCAGAGCAGCGTGCAAGCGAGAAAATGTGCAGACTCGTGATTGCCCTAAGCTCCCCGCAAGCCTCCTTCCCGCTATTTCATTCCGTTCCATTTCGCCTGTGGTTAATCGATCCGTCGTCTTGTAACGGGGCCCTCCGCGCGATTTTCGCCCATCGCATTATTCGCCGTCGTCCTGCTGCTGCTGCTGCTGTGTGCTGGATGGAGAGCCAGCAGGGGAAAATCCCTGCCCGCAGGGGGAGGACGACCGGGCGCGGGGGAATAAATTTCCCGGCCCTGGGAAACTAATCGACGGTTCAATTATTAGGAAACAAATCCGGGGTGCGATCGGGAGCGATCGCGATTAATCCCTCTGCTGCTTCGTCCACCCGACTCTGACTCGTTCCCTCTCTCTCTCTCGCTCTCGTTCTGGCTCTTGTATATATATATATATATATATACAGTAGTCACTTATCGTCCTGGGCCTTCTTAGATCGGGTATATACTGTATATATATGTTGCTGTCGAACCTCTGTAAGTCGAACTTCAAGGGACCAGCAAGAAAAATAAAAAAATCGGGTTAGGGATGAGGTTTCGAGTTCGGTAAACGAGCGTTTTTGCTGGGGAGAGAGAAAACAGAATTGCAGCAAATTGTAGTTGGCGTTATTCTTGGCCTCAAATTGCTTCATGAACGAGCGAGTTGACAGGATGCTGAACTTTGAGGCAAGGGTTTATCGGCCTGAATACAGTGATTCATTTCCTTTGGAAACAAATCATGTTACACTTTTATTGATTTTCTCTTTCCAGCAGTGTCAATGAAACAATTGCCAAAAGGAAAAAAAGAAAGTGCAAGTTGTGACTTTGGAGGTTATTTAGTGCACATTTTTAAACGGAATTAGGACGGGGACTTGGAAACAAATGACACAGGGATTTATCCAATATATCCGACTTGGAGAAATTTGAATTATTGAGGTTCAATTGTACCTTATTATAAGAAAACATGGCGTAGCTGGCGAGGGACACTTCTGAAAGAAAAAGAGAATCATCTCCGTTTCGTCTTGATCGTCTTTTCCTTTTTCACGACAACATATAATTCAACTTCTTCTACAAAATTCATTTCCGGCTTTAGGTTGACATGCAGGTGCATTATGTTGAATGAAAGTATTCCTGAAAATAGTTTGACACACACTAAATTTTGTAAATTTAAAATATTCAGCGTCAACAAGAAAAGAACTTAACGACTGTATAGTAGCTTCCTTGATTTTATACAGTGCTCTAACTCCACCTCAGAAATCTTATTCCATGTAGGACAGAGCGCAATACTAAGTTCTTCGTAGTTTCATACATAACCACCATACTTCATATTTTCTAAAAAAAATTAATTCAATCCATCCTTTGATTCCAACTTATGCGCGGGTGGCCGAAGTCAGCCTTTTCAAACCTTGTAACGTATGGAGGGGCAATTATTCGTACCAGTATTAGACAAGTTCCCCACGTACGCATGTACCTGTAGCAGTACATGTACCAACAAATTGACAAACCATGCTCCAATGAGTGAACCGTAGTAATAAAACCACAAATCTTTCCTGATGCTTCAGGTATATTTCAAAAAAGTGTTCTGTACTTAATTTTCACCACAATTGTTAATAATGTTCAGGCTTCATTGAAGACATGGAGAATAACTCTTCAATTGCGGCGAATTTCATGCTTCCTCTGACCCTGTACAGAAGGGTTATTCAAACTTTTTGATGGATTGACAATGAAATATTTGCTCACCGTCATCTGTATACAATATTAACTGCTATCTACGTTCGTATGTTGTATTAGTTCTCTTGTAAAGTAAAAAATATATACATATATCTACGCGCTAGATGTTTGCTTCAAGTCATATTTCCACCTTTAGTACAAGTATTTCTGAATTCTGGGCCGAGTGAATTTCCAAAAAAAAAATGGCTTGGACATCTCCTTAGTATCGGATGTGACACACTTTTTCATGCTCCTTTATATTTTCTTGGGATAATTCACCAACCTTTGAAAAGATCCCCTGCTGAACAAAAAAGCGGCATATTTCCTCTAACATGCGCAAATTCTGGAAAAGTACTGAGGCTGGAATGTTACCAGCAGCTTTTGAAGTACTGTACTGTATGTAGCTGCTGGACTCCACCTCAAAGAGTATGTCTAAAACCCAAATTAAAGCCCAGAAACCCTTATTGATTTTTGCTTCTTCTTTTTTTGACAGATTTATGTAATGTATATGTCTGAGCGACAATTCAGTCATTTCATTCCCTCACTGTGGGATCGAATCATAATACAGCATTGTGTTCAATAATAACTGTTCACCGGTGCATATATACAAAGGAGGAATGCGTCTTGGCGAAATCGCGTTCGAGTGCAGCGCAGTTGGCGCAATATCGGCGAGGGATCTTTTTGCGGAGGGATCCCGTCGTCTCGCGAACAAAGCGGGTCGGTGTTATTCCGCTGTAATGGAGCCGGAGGGAATAAGAGGACAAACCGAGTTCATGCGGCGAAGGTGGATCGGTGACAAATTTAGCGTAATTTCTGGCGGGGATTTCCGGGGATTTGCGTGTGCCAGCTGCGTCCTCGTATCGCAGCAAGGGGATCCTCGGCAAGCACACCAGCATCAGCGAAGCCCGCGGATCTCGTCGTTCCCAACGACGTATCTCGTGTTTTGGATCGAGTCTCCGGTGTATATAGAGAGGATGTCGGACACATAACAATTGCTTGTCCTTGGATCAGTCTAGCTAAGCCGGAATGTGCGAGATTCACTCTTGGCAGATTTGTTATCATGATTCGAATCGTGACCAGACAGCTGATCGCAGTCTCAAAAAAAAAAAAAAAAAAAGAGAAAAGCGCACAAGTGCCCTGTATCCATCCATTACAATCAAAAATTGAGAGAAAAAGAAAAAAAAAAAAAAAAAAAAAAAGAGAAAAGCGCGCGCAAACAAAAGGTAGGAGAATCGAGCAAGTAGTGGGTGTCTCTCTGCTGGTAATATACAAGGGGCATTTTTTCCGAGGTGACATGCTTTATTATCAGCAGTGATTAAAGAAATAATGAAGTCTTTTCAACTTGCATATAGATTTTGAGCCAAATTAAGCTTTGGATCCTCTCCTGTATTGAGGACATGTCAGAACTTTTGGGGCTGGTAAATCAAGTGTGATATTATTATAACAGTAAAATAACACAAATATAAATTGTGATCTGTCTGATCACAGGGTGTCCTTTCATATCACACAAAATTCAAGAATCTATCATGTTTGTTATGCAAAAACCCTCTGTAGAATATTAATTGCAATTTTCCCGGCTACAATTAATAATGCACCCAATTCCAATGCAATTAAATAGATGAAAAAGAATAAGAATGCCCTCTGATTTTAACTCAATTACTTTACCAAATTTCAATCAACCAATTCCCTCTGTAAAAGCATCTTGAGATTTTCAGAAGTGTCCCCAATTTTATAGAGTACCTCAGACAATTTTATAAATTGAAAAAATCCTAAATGGAATGTGGTTTTATCCTCACTATTTTATTATCTATGCAAGTACACTCAGTTATCTTGATAAGCATACTGCACTCTAGCTTGTATTGAACTGTTCTGGAGTAAATTTGGAGTCAAACCCACAAAACAGCACTTGGTTTAAAAAGTTTGCATCAATGTTGTTATGCAGAAAACATTTACCTTTGTTTTGAGGACCTCTCTTTGAATTACATTTCATCTCAATGAAGTGTACAAGGTTTTTCCCCTGCAGCTGTTTCCTTGTCTTGTATTCCCTCTTCTCACATTGCCCCATGTTAACAGCATGATGCATTTTCTTTCTTTCAAGAATATAGAAACTCCCCCTCACTACCAACAGTGATGGATGCTTTCATGTGCAGCCTCACCTCTGAAATCTGTATTTCAGAGGAAATATATTGTGATGTGTATTGTTTATTAATGACTTGTAATTGTGATGCATATAAAAATTAAAATATCTTTCAATGAGGTCCAAACACTCATGAATAGATAAGGTATATGAAAAATACCTCCAGAGTTCTAGATACTGGAAAGAATATATTTATTATCAAGGAACAGTACATTCCTCAGATTTAATTCTGTGTCAACCTTGATTAATTTTTGGAGAGAGTTGTGAACATTTAACAAGGCTCTCTAACACTGCCTATTTACTTGTTGTCTGACTAAAACTTCCCTTTGAATAAAATACTTGTATCATTTTGCATCTTGACTATTTGTTTTATTTGATTAGTCCAGAATCCAGACAACAAATTTGGCACAGTCAGTATTAACTTTTGTTATTCAACTTCAACATTTTCAAATTGATTGGTCTGGGGTGAATTCCCCAATCTCCTTGAGTATTGCATATTAAAAGTTTAAAAAGTGCATTGAATTCAAAATCTTGACCTACAGTGAACAATTAAAAAATCTGGAGAGCAAGTGTGCCATGTCATCTCCTCTCCATAAAAAAAATTTTGCAACCTCCAAAGAGAGCACCAAAACAGCAACAAGCCATCATCCATCAAACAAAAAGCACAAGTGTTGAAAAAACAGGACACAAACAATTTGATGTTCTCTATACACTTTTTTAAACCTTGAAAATAATTCAAATGGACAGAGGATAAAAATACAAAGTAAAAGTCAAATAAGGAGGACCAATCTTGAGGGTATGCATTTTCGTCTCCAAAATGGGTTGACTATTGATTCAATGATAGATGCATAATTGCACATGCCAATAAATCCAAATTCCATTCTTTGACCAATATAGCTATCAAACAATTAAATACTGCTTCAAATGTCAAGGGTGTTGCAATACTTTTTTGCCCAATTGAAGTCCTTAATCCATCAATAAATGCAGTCAAAAGGAATGTATTGGGCATATTCTTTTTTGTTTGATATTCTTATTTTTCTTGCACATAAAAAGGGTTTTCCATTTATGCATTGGGCTGTCTACTTTTCATTAATCTGGGGCATCTCCCACTAAGAATCTAACTTGTTTTCTGATGCAAGCACTGAAGCTATTAACTGATTCTGTGAGCACAAGAGCCATTTTTAACCAATCTTGAATCTTGGTTTGGGGAACTGCCTTGCATTATCTATCCTTCAAGTTTGTTACTATTATCCTGTAGTGAGCAGATTCTAGTCCATCAATTCACATTTCAAGCCCTTAGCTTTCAAGTTCATTCAGCAAACTCAATCTAATTCCTTCATCTGTATATATGCTGATATGTAGAGCACCTTAGAACCTAATCCACCATTACTCCAAAGGTCCATCCTTCATCATTGAAGTGAAGAACATGGCTGAAGAGGTGTGGAGCTGAAGAGGTGTGGAGCTGAAGAGGTGTGGAGCTGAAGAGGTGTGGAGCTGAAGAGGTGTGGAGCTGAAGAGGTGTGGAGCTGAAAAGGTTTGGAGCTGAAGAGGTGTGG
>CAJPEX010003740.1:0-26602 GCA_905338405.1 Notodromas monacha
TATTCGAACTCCTTGAAAATCGGCAAGATTGAGGGGTCATTTGACCCCTTGGTTGAGGTTATTGGCCCAGGGATGGGTTTATGTTTTTTATTGTCGGCAGTACTGCCGAGTTGTTGAGTTTAAATTTCGTTGCCCTGTCAAAGGGATGGTTTGCAGCTGTAGGCGCGTCTTAGAGACGCGCCGATTGCTGTTTGATCTTTTGCGAATTGTTGTGGTTGTTTTAGATGTTCCAGCTTCCAAAAGAAAAATTCCGCACATCATCCTAATACTAAATGGATGGGAAAACCTTGATAGACTGCCATCTGCCAAGGTTTTTCTCATCACAAATCGCCTATAGCCCTTAATTTTTCCCTCTATAACCTGCCAAGGATTTCACCCAACAAAATCATCACTCAAAGCAAGTCCAACTGACCACCAGTTTGACCAACCATCCAAAAAACTATTATACAGTATTCACAGCAAATTACGCAAGAGAATATTTTGTCTGGTCCTCAGACCCTGCATTTTTTTCATCCCCAGCTGTTGGATTAAATAGCAGTGTCTTTCTTCAGAGAAATACTTTCCCTAAAATTTCCAACTTCCTAAATTTAAATACATTTACTGGTCTTCATGAAAAAAAGGTTGCCCTGGCAAGAAGAGAAAATAATTTGGAATTAGGCTTTATGATAGAATCAACCACTCTTTCAATTGAAAAGCCTGCTGCTTATCAATGCAATTTTATTTTTATGATGGATTTTACAGTAATTTTTATCAGAATAAAGAATAATTATTATTTTTTCTCTCATCCTTTTCCTCTTTCCTTTTTCTCTCACTCCAAGTTGCTCTATTGTACGATTTCTGTTTGTAATTATTTTATATTGATAAATTTTTAGATGATGACAAGTGACTTCACTCTCATGAGACAAAAAACTCAGATGCACACCAGATCTAAAAGGCTTCGACTTGATTGCTCTATTGTACGATTTCTGTTTGTAATTATTTTGTATTGATAAATTTTTAGATGATGACAAGTGACTTCACTCTCATGAGACAAAAAACTCAGATGCACACCAGATCTAAAAGGCTTCGACTTGATAAAAACCATTTGACCGAAATATCTCTCTTTGTTGTGTAGGCTGACGCGTCAATAGGAACCGTGAACCTGGACGTCGACGGCGCCAACGACGATGACGAATGCATCGGCGGACTCCCGGAAACGGACGGTTTGGCCCTCGTCACGTCCAACATTTGGGGCACCAAGTTCCGCGTGGTGGGCCTGGGCCCTTCCGTGCCCGAAGACCTGGGTCTCGTGTCGTATCGTACGTCTTTGCTGCACCTCCAGCCGCGTCAGATGACGGTCGTTGTGCCGGAACTCGACGGCGGCACTGCTGGCGGCGGCGGCGGTGGTGGTGGCGGCGGCGGCGGGTTCATGCGTTCCGCGAGTTCGAGTACGATGCTCAACTCGCCGACGGCGGGATCGGGTCGGGACTCTGTCGCCTCTGTTGCTGTTGTTGAGCCACGTTGTGTACGGAGTCAGAGTGAAGGTGGATTAATTTTTTTTTTGGAGAGGTGTATGCGTATACATCATTTTATTTTGTCTGTGATATGTGCGATGAGATTTGCTAGACCGAGTGAACCCTCGAGCCCATCTGAGCGTCCTTTCAATGGCCGAAAAAATAATGTCCGATAGTTTGTATCTCATCATCATTCAGCTCACTGATTTCGTTAAAAAACTGAAGAAGTACCGCATTTGTTCGAGTAAGACGCGCACCAGGGTTTATCAAGTTATAATTCTATTCAAAATTGTATCCCCGAGAAAGACACGTATCCCATTTTATTTTTAATGACTGAAACTGGAATGTTTCAAAAGTAAGAACACCGAAATTTGAACTTAGACACGAATTGATCCCGAATTCAAGTAATTTCCATTTTTTTTTCAATGCAATAAGTTTTTTTGTTGTCAAAATTGGTTGAAGATGTCCTATTAAAATCAAAATTTTATGAACACGTATTCTAATAAAATAGTTTTTAAAATGTATACCCGCCTGTGACGCGCACCCCTTCTTTCTTCTGCATTTGCTATATTTGTCTTTCACTTCCTTTTAAGATTCACCAAATTATTTGTTTTAATCATTTTCTCTTCCATATTTCAAGGAAATAATAACCAGAAGGAGTCAAAAAATTCAACTTACAGAGGTTTTAGATTATTGTATTGATTCTAAGGGGAATCAGACAGGGACTTCAAAAAATTTGACTTAGGGAGGTTTGACTTATGGAGGTTCACCTGTAGAACATTGAAAAATCTTGCTCGTGATGCCAGGGTTGGCAGGGATATTTATTTTGAATTGAAATAAATTTAAAATTTTAAAAATCGTATCTTTCCAAAAAGTTGACAGAATCTTTTCCTCTGGTGTCACTTGCCCAGGTGTGGCTGGGCATTTTGAGGAATGAAGTAACCATTTTCTCCTGTGCCGAAACGCTGGTAGTCTGTTCTACCAATGGAAACGAACAAAGTTTGTAAAGCTTTTTCATTGTTGCAAAAATTCCCAGCTTGGCGATAGATTTATGTTGCTGTGACTGCAAAAAAACGTTCAATATGTATTCTCCCAACTCAAACATTTCTGACTTACACCTGATCAGGCGCAATAAAATGTATACGAACACGTGTACAATAGAAAGTGAAATCACTGGGGGGTTACAAACTATTGAACCAATAAACGTAACGAAATTCAGGCCACATCTGTGTAAATGTGGATAGCGAAACGTAGAGTTGAAGTCGTCAGGCGTCGAGTGAGAATATTGTAATAACTTTCTTTTCTCGTGCGTTTTGAAATTCTTGGGAAAAGTCAAGTAACTCGTGATTCTTGAGAAATTTCGCATTTATCCGATTTGAGGCCACGCTTTTTGATTTATTTTTTAAATTTATATAGAAATATTCCCAAGGATACTGTATTTTACTTGAAAACAACGATCTAAACTCATTTATTTCGCTGCTACACTCGTGCGAGTTTCAAACCAATTTTCCCAAAGAATTTTGTTCTTTAGTTTTCCATTTTTTGCATTTTTTTTAGAATGAAAATGAATAGGCTTAGTCTGTGTGTAAATGGGATTTTCCCCTGAAATTTTCAAAATTGTTTTCGACTTGTGTAGTTGTTTGCTGTTCTTCATTCACGCGAGAAGACGGTATCACGTTCTTTCCGCAAAATTTGAATTCAATTGTGGATGTCCTTCATCGTGATGTTTGACGTATCGATTTATTTATTTTTTTTCAAAGGCGTCTTGAACATGGCGGACAGTTGGCTCCGCGATGATCAGCAAGAAGTGGCGCCGCAGCAGCGGTGTTACTTTGCGGAAGCGGCGCCGCGACTACGAGACGTGGGTAAGAGCCACAGCTTGGACTCGAGTCCATTGTCCGGGTTGCCGGCGCAACCCATGAACCCGGACGTGCGTTCTTTCATGCTCAAGCTGTCCCAGACCTACCAACGGATGTTTGCCGAAGTCCGCGAGGAAGAAGAGGATGAGCATCTGGAGCTTGATCCGAACCGATTCCTCACGATGCCTGTGAGTGAGGAAATAATCCCTCGTCCTGTATTCGAAAAAGAAGCGAAAAGTTGCTGTTCTTTTTTTGTTTAGGAAACGCATCCCAAAACGACTACTACTTTCAGGGGAATTAGTGTTTGATACGAGTACATTTCGTTCAGGGCATGAGAGATTTAATTATTTTCTTGATTGTGATAATTGTATTTGTGATATTTGATGGGTTTTGCTGCTTTTTTATACTGTTAAATTTCTTTGAGTCGACTTTTGAGGGACCAGAAATAAATTAAGTGAGGGAGGTTTTGAGTTAAGGAAACAAGCATTTGGTTGTGGATAAAATGGAAAAATGGAAAAAAAATTGAAGCATTTGTTTTCATTCTGATATCTTTAGAATAAATCAAGCTATTTATATTCACATAATTAAAAAAATTATAACTATTATAGTATTTAAATTCACTCCAATTCATAATCAAAAGCAAGCTGATTTTGTGCTTCTTTTTTCGGAGTTTTTTTTTTCTATCATCTGTACATATTCTAGCAAGACTTATTCTTTTTCTTTGCTTTTTGATCTCCTTTCAATACCAGAGTATCAGATTCCAATTGTTTTGTTTTGCACTGTTGTTTTCTAAAACTTGAAGTTGAGGGAAACAATTTTTATTAAAAAATGTTTCAGGACTTATTATACTTCTAATTTTTGACAAAAATGAGAACCAATTAAATTCATTAGCGTTGAAGTCTAAGGGAAAGTGAGAATTGACTTATAGGGACCTTCCGACATCGACTATAGACACTCTTGATGCATCAATTACGTCCGCATCTCGGGGTCTCACTGTATTTAAAAAAAAATAAGAGAAATCTGAATTCAAAGTTGAACATGAATTCAAAATAGAATCAATTCTTTTCAAGAGTTCTGGTTTTTAATAAGTTCCTGTCAAACATTTCCCATTACATTGTAGTGTGATGCGCACCAAAACATATAACATTTAAAAAAATAATAATTATCCCCGCTTATGATAACGCACCGCACCCCATTTTTCCTCTTAATTTTTAGTAAAGAAAGGTGCGTGTGGTATTCGAATAAATATAGCACAGTGAGACCACCACATGCGGACACATTGAGGACAATTTGATTTAGGAACATTAATTCTTCAATAAAAATGGCATAACAAAGACCCGACATACGGATACTGACTCAACATGAGGACATTGCATGATAAAAGTGCCGATAAATTTCACAAAAATTGACTTTTATTTGGCTTGATTGCAAAAAACATATATTTCCAACCCTAAGATTTATGCAAGAAAAATTATTTGTCATTTCTCCCATCAATTCCCCATCCATTCAGCTAATTTAAAAAAAATTACCTATTGCATAAAGGGACTTCTTTCTCTATTTCTGACTTGAATGTTATTTTTGTAGATTCCAACATTTCAATGTACAGTACAGAGGTACACTATTCAATGCTCCAAATTTTCTTATTGAGTTGAAAATTTATTCACTGAATCAAATTCAAGTGGCAAACACTTATTTTTCATGGAATTCTGAAGAATATCTCTTCCATAAATAAAACCAATTAGAAATTCTATAATGTTAGTCTATGGGAGAACAAGATTCAACTCAGGGACACTCTTGATGCTCCAATCATGTCCGCATTTCAGCAGGGTCTCACTGTACATGAATTTACGTTTTATTTTATTTTTTCCCAGCAGAGGAGCGAGGAGACGGAACCCGAAGACGCGGAACGGATAGCCGAGGCGCCGTGGTCGGGCTCTAGTTCGGAATCAGCGTCGCCCGTCCATCACAACCGCCTGTTGTGCGGCAGCGTGTCCAAATCGTGCGACCCGGCAGTCGCCGTGGGCGGCAATACGTACTCTTCAATAAGGTCAGGGCTGAAGAAAAAAATAAAAAATAAACTCGAGATGATTCTCGCTTTTTGGTTGTTGTTCTGTTTGTGTATATGTATGGGACTGTGTGATTCCTTACGTGCGTGAGTTTCATTGAGGTGGGCTGAAATCAAGGTAACTGCAAAATTAAACGTGCAGTTATTTTTTTCAAATGGCGAAGAAGAAGAGGAAGAATCGTGACGATTTTTTTGGGAACATTCTTCCTTTTTTAACATTCTCGTGTTATTTTCTTGCATCCTCAGTTTTTTATGCATCTTTACCTTTTTATAGACTTTCATTCAACTTAACTTGGGGTATTTATTTACAGTACAGTATTTATGTACAGTATATGTCTGAGAGGTATCCAGATTTAGCAAAGTTTGCAACTGAAATTCAACCCTGATTTAATTTCTTGGCCTGAGAAATGAGAGAGACTTGACACACAACCTCTGATTATGCTATCACAATGCAATCCAAGCAAGGTTTAGTGATAAACAATTTTAATGGATTTTTGTCACTAAAAAGAGTTTAATAAAATAAATGTTTGAAAAACACAAAAAATAGACATTTATGCACTAAAAAATGGAGAAAATAAAATTTTGCCAAAAATGTCCAGGGATAGTGGTCTGATAAAATTGTGAGCCAAATTTTATTTAATATGAAGGATAAGACGGCATTCAGTAAGGCCCCACACTTCATTATGCCACTATCCGAGGACAATTTTGGAAAAGTTTATTATTCTCATTTTTAGTGCATAATATTAAATTTTTAATGTTTTTTAACAACATTATTTGATTTAAAATTTTAAATGAGCGGCATATTTTGGGAGTGAAAAGGTTTTACCATTTCACTTCGAAATCAGTCCATGAGTTATTGTTGTGTTGACGATACAGGCGACATCTAGGTGGCGTTGTAGAAGCCAAGGTTGTGCCTTAAATTCAGTGTGTCGCATGTCGGTGGTCAGTGGACTTGAAGATGCTGTGTTGTGAGAATCAGGGATACGATGTAAAATTCGAGATTTTCTCGCTCGTGAACTGACTTAAATTAAGACCCACATGTCCCGAAGGAGCTATGCTTTTTTTTTTTTTTGGACGAAGAATTTTCTTGTAGTCCATTATCCGAATCGAGAATTGGTTGCACCCTGAGTTGATTTTGCGAAAAAAAAAGAGTGTTGGATGAGAGTGGTTTATGAACCGGCGTTTTACTGTACGAAAATGCCAAGTTGAATTTGAACTCTCCACCAGTGAGATCTTCTCTGATGTCACGAAGGTATTGATTAAATTATTACTACAGTATTACTTTTGAACCTCGATTATTCGAACCTCCCTGAGGCAAATGTCTCCCGTTTCATTTTTTTGTATGTCAAGATCCTGTCTAAATTCCCATGAAAACAATGCATGAAAAGCCTCTTCAAATCAATGCTTTGCCCCTCAAACCTCCATCGGTTATATTTTTTGGAGGCCTTTTGACTATTTGTTTTATTGGCACAGGAAGGATGAGAAAAGCAATAAAAATGTTACTTGATGCGTTCTGAAAGGAAGTGGGCTAATAAACCCTAGCCTTCAACTTCAGCATCCTGGAAAGTCATTTTAATGCCTAAAATATAACGAATTATAACTTCCTGTAATTCTTCTTTATTTTTCTGGAAAAAAAATACTTGTTTCCCTAAGTCGAATTTTTTTTCACGGTCCCCCGAAGTTCGTCTGTCAGAGGTTTGACTGACCAATTTTGACCCAGTCCTGAGATTGGAAATGACACAAATTTTGTCATCGTTTTTTTTTGTCTTCCTTTCGGATTAATTGTTATTTTGACGATGAGTTGCTTGCTTGTGAAACCACGTCGTCTTGAATCAAAGTGGGATCTCTCGTGTAAATGTTTCCTTTTTATACAGGCGCCGATTTGGAACGAAAACAGTCAAGTTTACGTCGACCTAAAGCCGCCAGCCCACTGGGTTCTCAGCCGGTTCTTGAAGGTCTAGCTTGTGCTGCCGCGGGTCCAGTACGTCAAACCGGCGCAGCTGTGGTTGCGGATGTGGGAGCTGAAGGTCGTGGCGTTTTCCGCCGTGCAAGCCTTTGCCGTCAGTCTTGCCAACGTCACGCAACGACTCAAGTAGTGGCGTCGTTACAAAACCTCGTCGTTGTCGTCGTCGTCGTCGTTTTTTGGACGACGTTTGTGTCTCCTTCCTTGGTCTAGGTGGCGTTTCTTGTCTGTCGTCGTTGTTTTTGAGACAGTTTTTTGTGCGTTTTGTTTTTGTTTCGTTACTTTTTAAAAAAAGGGGGAGGAGGGGGAATTGTGTCCCCTGAGTTTTTTGCTTTGTGAATTAATTTATAAATTTCATCTCTTTTTGTGCGTGTCGCAGTTTGGTTAGTGTGTGGAGTCGAGATCTCGAAGTCGATGTTTCGCTGTGAAATTCGGTGTCCCGGGGAATCGATCAGATTTTTGTATCTAGTCATGGCTCAAGTGATGTTTCAAGTTGAGTTACCGTGGGGTTTTTTTTTTACATTTTATTTCATTGACGTTTTGCGCTGCACAAAAATGTTTTTTGAGATTTTTTTTTCTCTTCGGAATTGACAACGATTTGAAGTCTTTCTCGCTATTTGAGGAAAAAGTGTTCCCTCTTTTTTCGAATTGAAAACATTCGCCGTCTCCAGAAACGTTATTCGCGTGTTTTAGAAAACGTATTTGAATGATTACGGCAGGTTTTTTTCCCCCCTTTCGGGCGTGTGAACTGTGAAGGGAAGAAGGAAGCACAAAAAGTTCACGAGTACTCCGTTTTCAACATGTTCCATAAGTTCATAAAGGAACGAGTAAAAGCAACTATACTATAAGCGTAAACAACGCTTTAGCCATATATCAGATCAGTCCACTGAAAAATTTCGCGGAAATCGAAAAGAAGGGTTTATTGGGATAATTTTTTTTTTCTATTCCAGTCTGATTCGCTTGAAGAGAAAGACTTTAGCTGGGAATCAAATCTCATGCCAAAATAAATCCGCTCCAATTTCTTTTTTTCCTGAAAGAGGAAAATTCTTTTTTGTAAGTTATGCGTCCGAAATGTTGCGGTTTATTTAGATGTCGTGCTGGGAAGGGAAAATCCGGATGATGTTTGTGTTCTGTGTCGGAAATTTTTGGTCTCGCAGATGTTAATTGATTGATCTCAGTTTGTTGGTGATTCTGTAAGTGTGGAAATTGTGTGTGCTGGAGTTCGTTGTGTTCCTGATATAGTCGAGAAGAGTCTGTGTTGCTGGGATTAGAAAATGGGATTTGTGTACCAATTGAAAGAGGTTCAATGGAATACGAAGTTGATTCATGCCTATTCCGTGCAATTTTTATTATTATTTTTGTTCCTGAAACAGTTCTGAATGTTTGAATCACTTAAATTGATAATTTTTCAAGTGATTTGAAAAGCTTAATTTTGCCTCAAAGTCAAAGTGGACAAAAATATTCTACCATTCTGCTTATACAGTATTTTATGGTAACTAACTGTATGGGCAAACAACGTGCCTCAGACCTGAACTGAGGTGCCATGAGAATATGTGTTTAGTGCAATGCAATATACAAATTTTTAATCTTTTAAAAAAATTCAACACATTATTGGAGGTTTTGTTTGTTATTTGCAATATTATTTCCAAAAAAGTGTGCCATGAGAGAAGCATTCTTTTGTATAGACAAAACTGCAGTCAGTCACATTTTAATGTCATGAAAAAAAATTCAACACATTATTGGAGGTTTTGTTTGTTATTTGCAATATTATTTCCAAAAAAGTGTGCCATGAGAGAAGCATTCTTTTGATATCTGTTTTGACGTCAGTCAGTGTAAAATTACAGTACCCTGTTAAAATTTAAGAGGGAGAATGTGGTGACGATAACCGAGTTATACCTCGGGTTAACACAAAACTTATTGAACACTTCCATGGCAGTTTACTCAAGTACCACGCGCTCTTGAGTAAGGCATGCACCAGGGTTTTCAGTTGGAAATTTTGCTAAAATCTTATCCCTGGGTAAGACGCGCACCTAAATTTTTATTGAATCTAAAACCACAAAATTTTGAAAATACTGTAAAAACAAATAAATTGACTTTAGGCATGAAGTGAACAAAAATCTGATCAATTTTCAACTTTTTCAGCACAAATATGTTTTCTTCTTACATTTGTTCCAAATTTATTCATATAATCAAGTATAATGCACACATAGATTCCTAAAACTTCTTGAAAATTTTGTACCCGCATATGATGCGCACCCCTTTTTTTCTTCTGAAGTTCAGGAAAAAAGGCTTGTGTGGTACTTGAGTAAATTTGGTACCTACACAAGTTATTCACGACACAATTGGGTACATCACAATGGTATTACAAGCCTTGAATTCAAGCTTTGATTTTACGTTTTTTCATTATACCTTTGCAAATGCTTATGATGAAAAAGGTTTTCCTGCATAATATTATCAAGTTTTCAGCATTGCACATACAGTATATAGGTACTGTATGTGCTAATACAGTATTCAAATGATGAAGTGATTAAAAGACATGTACGCTTAGCATTTTTTGCAACACTTTTCTTGAGCAATGAATAAAAAAGAGAATCCTTTCTATAGCAGAACATATTATCATATTTAAACTTGGTCGTCTGTCTTTTCGATTTTTCTAAGGATATGCTTGAAAATATATTAGAGTTTGTATTTTGTGACTGACAGAGGCTTGCTCTATGGACCTGAAAGATATACTGTAATTCACTGACTTCTCTTACTCAAAGAAGATCTTTAAATTTCACTTTCTACACTTCTTTAATTGTGTTGGGATTAATTATTTTCATTATCAGACTGGCTGCTTCTGTCCCATAAAATCCAAGGATTATCACAGCCTTTGTTGTGCAAATAACACACTCCTCAAATCTTCCAGCTCAGAATATTGTTCCTCTCTATTTTCCTTTCAAAACAGCTTCAACTGCAACACATGCACGGGCTTAAAAATATGTAAGCTTTACATCAATAAACCTTTGTACAATAAATATGATCTCCATCAGAGTAACAAACGTCAGTGCTAGAAAGTTGTCTTGTCTGAACAGGGAGTAATTATCAGAATGCTAGCCTTACAATTTATTTTCCTAAAGACAAGGATAAAGGGGGTTTCGCCCTCTGAAGTTCTAAAACCAAATGCTGTACACTGGACACTAAACTCAATTATCAAATTTACTAATTAAATTCAAAGACATCATTGGAGTTCCAACTTTGAAGTCTTTTGGCTGCATGCTGGGCACCTGGTGGACCAAATGTGGGTTGGGTCAAAGTCAGGTAAATTG
The DNA here is from genome assembly GCA_905338405.1 of Notodromas monacha. Lineage (NCBI taxonomy): Eukaryota > Metazoa > Arthropoda > Ostracoda > Podocopida > Cyprididae > Notodromas > Notodromas monacha. The sequence goes on from CAJPEX010003740.1 coordinate 10,689, forward strand.
TATTCAAAATGATCCAGAATTCCAACTCCAGAAAAAAGGGAAGGGGAAGAATCTTTAAAAGGAGTGAGTAAACTCTTGAAAAGTGCTGATTCCAACTCAGATGAGTCAGATCTGACCAAATAAAAACCACAGCTTAGCACTGAAATCTCTGCTGCAACACAACAGAAGATTTGCATTATTTGACCTAGTGCTGTGATCTGAATAATTTGAATCCCTCATATATACTATACCTCAATATACTCAAAATTTGTAGGTACTGAAATTGAACCCTGCTGCAAACTGGCCAATAGTGTGTAAAGTATATGATATTTTTGTAGAAATACTTGCTGCACACACTTCACATAGTTACCTTAATTTATTCCCCAGACTTAACCCCACAAAGAAATAGCCCTTAACTTCATCCTGCTCAACTTGTTCATTCAGGTTAAACGTTTATACTATGATATGGTACAGTACAGTATGTGATATTTTATAAACTTGGTTTTGGGGACATTGGGCATTAAATGGGAAAAAAGCAGCCTCAGTATTTCATGAATTATAAATACATATAGTCATCAGAGTAATATTTGAACTTCATTTGTAAACCATATGTTAGGGATCAAAAGAACTGCTATAAAAACACGTCCCAGTGATTTGAAAAAAAAATGTTAAAAAAAACTGCCGGCGACGTTCAACACACTATAGCTGCTGCTCATGAAGGAAACCGTCATAAGATGCTTGACTAATTGCTGCAGCAGCTGGTGCTAATAGTTCCTTGATGAGCCACCCATAGAAAGCAAAAAAAAGCTGCTAATGGTCTCCCATCCAGGAACAATCAATGGATGATTTCTTTCTCACTGCGACTCATCTTTTATAAGGAAGGGGAAAACGCACAGAAATGTTGTATTTATTTCTCTGCATTTGAGAAAATATCCCAATCAACAGTAGACACCAAGTGGATGACGATCCTAGCAATGCTGCTCTCATCATCATTATTTAATGGTGAATCTCTCTGGGCTTTGGCTGGGAAAGTTCCCAAGAATATTTCTTGTCAGTGCAAACAACTGTTCCTACAAGTTTATTTCCCCCAAAAACTTCAGTGGTAATTTTTTTTTTNGTACGTTAAAAATCAGAAGATGCGTCTCAATGTGTGAGATACCGAGAATTTGACCATCTTACGCGCGCCAAAAAGCGGTGAATTGATTCGGATGTTTATTTGTTATTGGTCAGAACATATTATTGTATTGTGTGATTTTCTTTATACTATTGTCACCATTTGCAATTGCATTTTCGGTGCTCTCATAGTTCATCCGTGATGAAGTGCTGTTCCAGATAACCGGATTCCATCGTCTTTGAGCTTATGTTATCAAATGCGTCTTCCGTTTCCTGATTCATGGATGGAATAACACGGACGCTTCCAGCAAGTACTCATTCTTTAAAGAAGGAAAGAGGTAAGCCAAGATATTTTCCAGTTTTATGGAATGCTGCATTATGAGCGAAATGAGATTCTAATGGGACATCGTCGAGCTCATTAGCATCCGCAACTGGGGTGTATTTTTCCCACAACCGCAACTGAATATATCGGAGAGCGTTGAACTCGATATGCCTTTTTTTTCGGCGAATGAAATCCAGTGTTCAGTGCAAATTACCTTTTGTGCTGGAACTTCCCGTCCCGTAATTAACGCTCAAGAGTCGCATTTCGGTTCCACTTGGACGACCAAAGCAAACTTCCTCCGGCTGGAGAACTCGGTTGAACGTCTTCTTTCAAGTGAATCAAGGTGCTGACATCCGAGACATTGTGGCAATGTGAATGTGCAGTATTACAAGGGCGTGATTGTTGGAGAGATTCGGTTCGGGGAGATGTGATAAAGCTGAGATTCTCCTCGCGTTGCTGCGAATCACGCCCATATGTACAGTATGGAGAAAGCCGGTGAGCACGTATCGTATTGTTGCACTTGAAAATGTACTGTACTGTAACATTCCGTTACGACGAATCTTGTTTTTTCATTGTACTGTAAAATCTTGTTACAACAAATAACATTACAACAAATGTTTCTGTCCAGAAAACCTTATCTCAAGCCCCAGCAAAAAGCCAATAGAGGAAATTCCAAAACAGTCTTTTTTTTACTGCAAACTTCCCAGAAATTCCAGTGTAGAAGTACAACTTTTTTGAAGAATGTTGGTAATACATTCTCCTGGTAGAAATTTCCTGAACTGGGCATGTACAGACGCTGTCTGAAATTTCAAAGCCCAAATGTGACTGACTGGTTTTTTTTTTATCACGGTAGGAAGCTGTAAGCAATGGCAAACATGCCTCCAAGTGCTGGTTCCATGCATGGTCCTTTGGCCAGAATGAATAGGTTTTCACATCATTCTTCCAGAATGAAAAGATTGTTGTAACTAATGAAATGAATGATTGACGCTATTTTTTTGGTACTTTCCTGTTATCTCAGTACCTCCCAAAATGAGTTTCTGCTGAAACTGATTTTGGGAGGCAGTTAGGTAAAGTTAGGTTAGGTCAGGTTACATTAATTGAAAGATATTTGTAACTAACATAAACTGGCCTAACCGTCTCCCAAAATCAGTTTCAGCAGAAACCCAAAGAAAGCAGAAACTGATTTTGGGATGCGGTTAGGTGAAGTTAGGTTAGGTCAGGTTATGTTAATTAAAAGATCTTTTTACCTAGCATAACCTGACCTAACCTAACTTTACCTAACCACCTCCCAAAATCAGTTTCAGCAGAATGCAGAAAAATAGAATTCTCAGTTTCTGGTAGGTTGTTGTGATTATGAACTCATCCTAAAGATTTGTCTGGATGGTAGTGCGGTCTAGAAATGAGGTACTGAGATAACAGGAAAGTGCCATTTTTCTTGGGTAGATTGCTCAGTTTTTCAAGCAATATTAATAAAAAAAAATCTGCAAATGCCAGAAAAGCAAGATCTAACTGATTATATGAAGGTGTGATGTTAAAAGTTTTCAGTCATAACATTTGAAAACCTCACTGCAAGAAATTATTGACTTTACCAAAGAAGAAGGTCATATTTTTTCTTCAAAATTTGGTACATGGGAATCTTGTTGTAACAAATTTCATTATAACAAATTCTTTGTTAAAAAAATTGTTGTTCATTATATAGCAGCAGACACAAGGTCAAGTAAATTTATTCCTTGCAAATGTCTTCTCCAGCCACATTATTGTGTCAAGATTTAACTGTACAGTACTTTCAAAGCAGATTTTGCTGGGCCAATAAAATATGCAACTCTTTTAAAATACTATATCTTCCAACTGTTCCAGCTGACTCACAGAGAAATAAAAGAAATCCGCAACTGTGTAACTGGCCTTGACCAAAGACTGTAAGAACTTCACTCATATAACCTTACACAGAATGAATTTGACCTATGCTGGTACTAAACTTATTGAGTTGCCTGATTTCATTTTAATCCTGTAGCATGATGTTCATACAATATGTCACTTCTCACTATTGTGCTCCAAAGATTATCTTGAAAGTGTCGGATACATAAACAATAAAGAAAGTAATGAATAATTTTGCCATGCCATGAGGTTACTATGAAGTCTGAACTCCTCAACTGAATCTTCTCTAGGTCAGAAACCTCCCATACTTGAATTTATTCTGGTCTCAAGCATCATCAGCACTAACCTCATGAACTTAAAACCTTTGTCCAAAATTTTTGGAACCTTTCAAATTCTATTTATAAAGGCCCAATTTTATTGCAGTCAGAAGATGTGGATTTAATCCCTTTGTTTACTGTATCCATGTGTTGGAAAATTTGCATGTGTGCTTACATTTTACCATGAACTTCCATGGGAAAACTTTCAATGACTTTTAATGACTAATCCTTCAGAAAATTCTTCAAAAATGCATGAATTACTTTTTTAACTTTGAAGCCCAGAGAATAACATCTGTACAAAGAAACTAAGAAATCCATGCAGAATTTGCCTGTCTGTTGAGAAGATTATGTCAAAAATAAAACAATCAGCACTCCTATTGCTTTACTGTGCACCATTGATGAAAACAATCCTGAGAAGAGAATCAAAATAAGCCCATTTTGGAAAATAATTGGAAGGACATTTTTGTTGAGATTTATTTTTATTTTTTGTTTAAAATTTTTAAAGATATCTTTTTTTTCTGAAAATTTTGCTTGATCATCAATATATCTAGAAACCTTGTACAGAAGTCAGGGAAGACTTTTTGAGTTTAAAGTGTCCATTACTCAAATCGTCCGGATCTCGGGGCCCTATAATGTGGATTTATGTTGTTTATTTTATGGGTCTAATTCTGTCAGTGCCCATTCCAAAGTGAGCCATCTTGGTTTTAATTCTGTCGCGTTTTGGGTATTTTTGGAATATTTGCATTAAAATTGAAATATGTTGCTGCTTCACACCTGGAATTCTGAGGATATTCAAAATTGGAGCTTTGTGTTTTGAAATTGAGTGAGAACACCGTTTACATCTGTTATAATGTTTTTAAAATTCTCCTGCTATGATCATACAGTATTTTAAACTCAGAAGACCGGTGTTCTACAAAATGTACATTACTGCTTTTCAACTTCAAGGGTGGTCCTTCTCAACGTATGATGTGGCGAATGTTAATAACTGTCCTTTTTTGTGTTGGTTAATTAGATGATAGCGATAGGAATGCACGAAATATGGGATGAATTCGCGAGATGAACAAGCTAATGTTATATTCTCTCTTATCTGATGAATGATGATGAGCGTCGTGTTCATCACTCGAAAAGCAGGACTAATTGCCTACCACTTAATTTTTATATGGAGCTTCAGGGTGGGCTCTTTTTCGGTGTTGTTTAAATTGGGTGCCATGGGTTTTAAACAAAATTATTTTTCTCAGTCACCGGATATTCAGATACAGTAATTTATACCAGCAAGATGAGAGTCTTAAATTGTGGAAACATTTTGGCGAGAAAGAAAACCCCTGTTTCGGTATTTGTATCATTATCATTAATTCGATTTTCTGTGGCAGGTTTTTTTTTAATTTATGCGAATACATTTTCTGTTTTTTTCGACCCCATAATTTGAAAATTAACGCGGTCGAAATTATTATTATTCTTTTAACCTCGAAATTTGCTTGATTGAATCTTCCATGTGTCCATTTACATGAACAATTTCTGGGAATTCATTTGGAAATTTAAATTTAATTCTGAGAAAGTTATCGCCTTCATTACCGCATTTATAATCGAGGAAATGGTAATACTGTAATTGATTAATTTGAGCTCGATTTTATATTTCATCATATCGGTGATTGCGAGATCAGGTCGGTGGGAAAATGGAAATGGTCTTGAGTCATTGGGTTCCATTTACATTGAATGAGAGATTTTCAATATGATTTGTGTCCTTGTGAAAATGTGCCAGGTTTAAAAATGCAGCGGTGGCCCCGAGATGCGGACATAATTGATGCTTGGGCCTTGGTTGTATGTATCGTAGAGTCCGTATGTTGGATCACGTTTATAGACTTCAATATGATTAATTGGGTATACTTTTAATAAAAAATTAGAAAGGAATTAAAAAAAATTGGATAACATTTTTTCTCTATACATTGAGATACAAAAAATAACTGTGCTAAAAAAAACTACACAGAATCTGATATTTTGGCATAAGAAGGAGGGAAAGAAGCATTATCCTGATTTTTTATTATTATGAATTAGAGTAACCTTATGATGAAAAGTACAGTGAGACCTCAACATGCAGACAGTTAGACACTGGGACACTTATTTTCCCATAAAAAAAATGATGAAAAAGGCCCAACCTAAGGACACTGACTCAACATAGGGACATTTTGTGATAAAATTGCAAATACATTTCAAGCCAAATTACAAGAAACAGATATTTTCAACCATGAAATTGTTGTAAGAAAAGTTCTGGTGCATTTCTCTCACCAATTTACCATCAATTTAGCTAATTTAAAAAAATTACCTCCAGCACAGAAGGACTTCCTTCTCTCTTTTTCACTTGAATGTTTTTTTTTTTTTTACAGAGAATGCCAACATATCTATGTAAAGTACAGAGGTATAAGTATTCAATGCTCCAAATGTCCATATTCTGTTGAATATATTGATTGAATCAGTTAAAATTGGGAGAATATTTTTATTTTCACGGAATTATCGTGAGTATTTTGTACATAAAACACCAATTAAAATATACTATGTAAGTCTAAGGGACTGTTTTTTTGATTTTTTTCAAATATAAATATCTGAATTTGTTCAACAGATTTCAGAATTTTTAAACTAAAATTCTGCCAGTTTTCTAGATATGTTGAAAAAAGGTCTGTATCTTGACAAGAGATTGTCTAGATGCCTGGCAGATTTTTTTCATGTTTCAAGTGTCCTTAATAAGTCATATTGTCCGAATGTCGGGGTCCCATTATATGGCATTACCTCTCTTGGTATTGATTCATATCGGACTGATTCCCTCAGCTTGATTAATTGACATACTGTATTGAATGACTCAATACTGTTATCCACTACCTCTCCCATGATCAACTTGATATATTTTCAGTATTCTACGAGGAATCATTCAATCAATTTCCCGTCATCAGTTGGTCCAAACATAAATTATCGACTATGCTGGGAGTCCGCTTGTGAGAAACTCACATCCTCAAAGACCATTTAGTGCATGCAGAACTTGATTTGAAACCTGCGTCTGAATTTAAAATTGAACACTTCTATCATCAGAAAACGCAAGATTCAATTAGACACTTATTTTAACAGTTGAAGACACAAAAAATAAAATGAAGAAAGACAAGAAAAAACGCGATTCCGTCGAATGAGAAAAGAATTTCCACAGCTCTGCCAAACGAGACGTACCTGATGAGGAAGCCGGGAAAACAATGAGTGGTTGCTGTTGGTCAAGTGAATGTAAGTGAAGTGAAGTGATGTGATGTGAGGTGAAGTGAGGGAAAAGAGGGGTTGGATTGTTCTCTCTTATTCCGTTTAATGATACTGAACTCGTTCCAGGGTGAAAAAAAAGGAGAGGAAAATAATAATAATTATTATTATTAGGGAGAGCGGACGACGACGAACGACGACGACACAGGAAGCGGACAGACCGGAATTCCGGTGAGTGAGTGGAGAAGGACAGAAACAGTACGTCGTTGGGAACAGGACGAAGCTGATAAGGTTTCCGTTTCAAATGTCTGTGTGTGTGTCTGTGTGAATGTGCATTTATATCGTTGTGGCTGGAAGTGAAGAAGAAGGAGGAGGAGGAAGAAGAATTTGATGCCAGGACCCAGATGTTGCAGGTGTTATGTAGCTGCATGCTGTTGGGGTGGGTCATGTGACTTGGCTTCACAATTTGTGTGTATATGAACTGTAGGTGTGAGCCTCCTCGCAGCTTTTCTCATGCTGTCAATTATAGTGACCCTTGTTATGTCCCTAGTGTCCTCTGATTCATGGGGAGATCCAAAAGTTGGGAGAGTTATCTGTATACAGTGAAATCTTATTAAAACCATTTTTTTCAGTCCAACAAACTTTTTCACCAGTCCTGGCAGAAATCCTTTGGGGTATGTGTTGTAAAAATCTCATCACAACAAACTTTCCAATTCCAGTACAGTATAACAAGCTTTTTTTTGAGGGACATGTTGTGATTCTCCTGATGAAAAATCCCCAATGAAGGCTGGCTCAGTCTCAAATTTCCCACTCAAAATGTAAGTTTGACTAGTGCTTGGGACATGCATTGAAGGTGGAATCAAGGACACAAATTTTCCAAAGTTCACCTGAATACCCTCTCTTTAGGCATTTTGTCATGGGTTAAGAATAATGGGGGGGGGGGGGGCGGGTTTGAGGAAAAAAATGAACCCAAAAACTTGATGTTGAGAGAGGTTATGGATGCTTTTGAAACAATGCTGATACTTAAAAACCAAGCTTTCTTTGGAACCTTCCTTTAAGAATATGTGCAGGAATTGCTTAGAAAAACTTCAAGTTGCTAGCAAAAAGAGCTAGTGTTCACATGTTATTCTGATTAAAATGTTTTATTGCCATTTGAATTTATTTTTGAAGACCATTTTTTGAAACATGGAAAAACATCCAAGAATGCCCCAAGATCTTGAATATGCGTGCATTCAATTTTTCTATCTTCCATGCATTAAATATATTTTAAAATTGCATTATAACAAATGGTTTGTTGCAACAAACTTTTTCTGAGGTCCCCATGAGTTTGTTGTAATGAGATTTTACTGTATTTACTGTAGTATCATGTGCACATTATTTTTTTTTCAGCAAAATCTAAGGCAGAAACTTGCTCTGTGCATGTGGTATGCGGGTATACATTTTCTGGGACAAAAAATTAGGAAATTAGTGGAGGGAGTCAGAAGTGATTACTTTGTATGAGCAAATAATGAACAGGACATTTTATTTAGCTTTAATTCAGTTAACATGATGAATCTTCTTATGTTTATTCATGGGATTATTTTGTTCAAGATTATATTCTTCAAAAAACTTTTATTTTCAACCATGTAAAATTGCTGTTTGTGTCTTATGCCAGGATGCATATTATGGCGGATTTCATGACAAAAAACTGTGGTGCTTGTCATAATTTTCTCATACCAAAAATGAGGAAGAACACATGTAGTGCATCTGAAATCAGCTGGTATAGACAGTTCTTGACGAAAAATTTTTTGAAGTGTGCCAATATGGCAACATATTCGAACTTCAATATTTTTTCTTTAAACCACAGTTTTAGTTTAATGCAGCATGATGATGACCTGATTGCGTCCCGAGTGTGCTTTAAATTTACTGCTTGCCTTCTGTTCTTCGGAACATAAAAAGCCGGTCAGCTATTGAAAACGAAAAAGAAAAAATCTTGCAAGCTAATTTATGTCCCTTTCTATTCTGTACCACATACTCGATGACGTGGACAATTTCGTAAGCCTATAGGTTTACAAAAGCAGATGTGAGTTTCCTTTTCGGAGTACCCTTCCAATGGACCAGAAGAGCCTTGTCGTCATTCAGGTGCCTTCACCTGTTATTCTATTCAAAAGAAAAACTTACCATGCAAGTGCGCCGCGCACGCATCCGCTGACTTGCTTGCGCGCAGGGGACTGGATATCATTCCGCGAGTCACCTTTTCTTTCACATTATTTTTATTCATTTTTATTTGGATTCCCTGGGACAGCATGGTTTAATTTGAGCTACGCATCTTACTTGCTGGTTCAGGCTTTAAAAAAAAGAAGTCAATATGCATTTTACAGACTGCGGAAGGCATTTTTATATAATTTATGAATCTGCATCTGCATGTCTATTTTTTATTTTATTTTTGGAACCGTTGTTCTGAAATTCAGTCCATACTGGAAAACAAAAGGTCTTGCAAATTTAGAGCAATCGAGATTCCAGCCAAAAAAAGTTAAAGCTAGGGATGAGGCTTAGATTGCATTGGATATGAGATTGAAGTGATTGATTGGAAATTCAAATGAGGGAGGTTGAATTTGTCGAGGCTCAAATATTTAATAAAAAATTTCCTTACATGGAGATTCCCTCAAGATATTGTGACACATTTGAAGAAAAAAAATCTGATGTGCATTTGTTGAAACCATCATTTTCCTTGGAACTAACGTCGTTGCATTTTATTTAGTAAAAGAACCAAATTTATAGTGATATGGTGATTTGTTTCATCAAAAGTTTACAATTATGTGCCCACCCCAAAAAGAATTTCTCCTAGAAATAGCGTGATACAGTGTTAATTTATTGATTGGATTTGATTTATTTTTTTCTGTGGCAAACATTTCTTGATGAAATGAATGGAGAAAATTCTAAAAAAATGCAATGAAAACTGTGGAAAGAGCTGAAAAGATTTTGTGTGTAATGAACTTTTGAATTAGTCAAGTTTTACTCAGCAAAACATTTTAGTTCACTTCCCATCGCATTTTTACAGCAGAATTTCCATACAAAAATTTTATACCAGAATTTTATTGGTGCAAGGGGGGGATTCACTATATCAAATGTACCTGCTAACAAATTCTGACCCATACCCACCAAACACTGGCTCCCAAAGTTTATCTTTAAAAAAACTATTGAAAGTGTTCTTACAAAAATCCAACTCATTCAAACTTTCCAGCTGACAAGTATTTTCCCTGCCATGAATTGTGGAGTTTTGAAGGTGAGAACCTTTGGTAATTTTACAATACTTCATTGAATCTCACTGGGATCATTACTGGGATACAGTACAATATAAATACAGTGGGAGAGAGAGAGAGAGAAAAGGAGAGGCAGACAGAGAGTGATGCAGTGAGGGAAAGATGATGTGTCCTCAGGAACACAGAGAGAGAGAGAGAGAGAGAGAGACAGATAGGGACAGACACTCAGACAGGATGAGACATACAGACAAATGGAGAAAGAGAGAGACACACACAGTCTGATGGAGAGAGACATACAAACATATGGAGAGAGAGATAGATGGACAAAAATGAAAAAAGACAGACAGAAGGAGAGACAAAGACAGACAGAAGGAGAGAAAAACTGTAGCAGAGCCTGGTTTTGAACTACAGACCTCAGGGTTAGAGAGATAGACATTGAGAGAAAGACAGATCACAAGGTAAATGAGAGAGGAACACAGACAGGTGGAGAGAGACACAGATTGAGAAATATACAGGCATATACAGAAAGACAGACATGGAGAAAAACACAGAGATAGAGAGAAAGACGAGCATAAAGAGAGAGAGACAGATAGATAAAAGGAGACAGCCAGAATAGCTGGCTCAGGATATCAACCCACCCCATCCCATCAGCAGCAGTCTCGCCCGCACCTGCATTGGGGTGATGACCAGTCAAGTGCCGTCCGGATTGAAGCGCAGTTGGCTCGCAGGCTAGCTCAGCCACGGACGCTGTAGGAGCAGTACGCGCGTGCGTTTCTCCGATTCCGATGTTAATTAAGGTGCTTCAAAATTCAAACCAAAATAACGAAACGTATGCGTGAATCCCTCTCTGGCTGTGATCTCCGCGTTATCCCTTATTGCAAATCCAAACTTGTGATATTGAAGTTCATCATCATCGTCGTGAATTTCCTCTGACCCCGTGAGTGCTGTGGTTTTGTCAACAAGTCTGAGAATGGTGTCCGTTATTGTCCTGTGCATATGTATTGGATAACTTGAAATTCATGAGTCCCGCGAACGAACGAACGAATATTCTGTCTGTGTGACTCGTGGGGAAAACATATGAGTGACATCATATATATATATATAGAGCATCTCTTTCGGGAGAAAAGAAAAACGCCTTTCGAAAATGTAACCCCGGAGAAAAACCCCACCGGTAGTCTTTTTTTCAAAAATTCAGTTCGAGGCATTCAATGCTTGATTCCACCAGGAATTTAACATTGACCATTTGAGTATTCATTCAAAATTTGTATGCCTGTGACTTTTGTGCGGAATATCTATTGGTGACGTCATTTACAGCACGTGTATCTCTGTGAGGGCAAAGAAAAGCTCCTTCAAAAGTTAAAACGTAGAGAAGCAACGGTATTTTGTGAAATTGTGCAAGATTAGTTTGAGCCATGCAGTCATTGATCTGCTCGGGAATGCTGCGTAGTTTGAAAATGAGGATTTTTAGTAATAATTATTTCAATAAATAATAATTAGCATGCCTTTGACTCTTGAGGGAAGGCAAGAGTGACATGCACTAGCTTTGTCAAAGGGAAGAGTAAATCTTTAAAATTTAACCCCATATTATTTTGTCAAAAGTAATTTAAAGTGTAGTTCGTGGCAAGCAATCCTCGATCACACCAAGAATGCTCTGTATTTCAAAATATGTATTTTTTGATGCATTTGCCAGATGTTTATGATTGAAGCCAGTAAAATATCGGTACAACGCAGCGCTTGGTCCCAGAAAAAATTCCTCTTTCGCCCGTTATAACGAAAATTCTTTATAATGATTCTTGAATGATGAAGATTGTTTCTCTACTGGAGAAGCCTCATGAAAATTAATTGGTTATGACTAGATTTCAGTTTATTGCGGTTTTCATAATGGGCGATTATGATTGAATGCTCATCATCAACAAAGAATTCCTATAGTTTGTGACGAGATTAAATCCATCTGCGTACCTCCATATTATGCTTCAGAATGCAAAAGAAAACTTTGAAAGTGAAAAAAAATTATATCTAATAATGGAGTGAATTTTTCAATTATTTATACTCATCATTCACTGGATTGATTTCCTCATTTTTCTTCACCCTGTTCATCTTGATTCAATCTGAAAAATCCGCTTGTCTCTCAATATTTGTTCTTCTCAACTAATTGAACTATGTGAAACAGTTTGTTCAGTTTGTATCATTTCATTGTACTGTATTTATTTTCAGTTGATGATATTCCTGAAATTGCAACCTATGGGGGACAGATTGTCACCGCAATATAAGTTGATGTTGACTGTTGCAATAAAACAAAACAATCAGTCTGGGACAGGACCAGGAATTCTTTGTAGGAATTCCTAAGTTAACTGGATCGATGTATTTATCAAATGTAATCAATAAACAACTCTGCAAACTCTTCTCACATCTAGAATAAATTGGTTAACAAATAACTCAACTCAACCGCTGATGATGATGTGATTAAACATGAGCTGCTCATATACACAGAGATATTTAACCTTCATTGTTTTCTGCTTCACATGACAGAAAAGACCTTTATTAGGTCAAGAATCTAGAGTAAAAGATGCTACAGTGCCAGGAAGTACCTGGAACTGCAAATTTTGAGGAGGAGGAAATGATTTCTAGGAATTTATATTTAATTATGAATGTGCTGTGTGCTTGTCCAATACAACTGATATTGCATATCTGTTCTTTGCTACAAAAGCATGTTAAAACTGCAATTATTTTGAAATACAAACAATGGGGTATCTGGGATTGATTTCTGGCTTATCCTTGTGAAAAGTTTTGAAATTTTTTTACTATACTCTTCATGTTGATTTCATACTTGTGCATTACTTTCTGAACCTTGTTGAGTTATATACTATATTGGACAATCCCTTTTGTCTCCCCAATTATACACGGCACAAAATATCTCACAAAAATTTCTTTTGTATCAAATATCAACTCATTCACGTGAATACTTTTGAATTGCGTCGTTTCACACTCCCGACTGTACATTCACCTGGAAATTTTCCCACAATTTAAGAAAAAGTTGCAGACAGTTACCGTAATGATGCACGTTTACTTGTTTTTTATTATATATATATTTTTTTTAATAATCTCACTGCTGCTGAAGGGCGTCATATTGGTCGGCTTGGGCAAGGCTTGATTTGATGAACTTAATTTTATATCTGGTCGCAAATCCCTGTTTGCGGTAGTTTTTGCTTGCAATACAGTGAGACTCCAAGATGTGGACATAATTGGTGCATCAAGAGTGTCCCTAAGTTGGAATGTCCCTAAGTCAAGTCTCATTTTCCCTTACATTACATTAAATAAATTTAATTGGTGTTTTATGTACAAAATATTCACCGCAATTCCATGAAAATAAAAGTTGTCTCCCAATTTAAACTGATTCAGTCAATATATTTCTACACAATATGGACATTTGGGGAATTGAATACTGATGCCTCTGTACCGAGCATGGAAATGTTGGCATTTTCTGTAAAAATAGCATGCAAATGAAAAAATGAGAAGGAAGTCCCTCTATGCTGTAGGTAATTTTTTTAATTAGCTAAATGGATGGTAAATTGGTGAGAGAAATGCCCAGAACTTTTATTACATCAATTTCATGGTTGAAAATATCTGTTTCTTGTAATTTTGCCTGAAATGTATTTGCAATTTTATCACAAAATGTCCCTTTGTTGAGTCAGTGTCATGTTTGGCCTTTTTAAAATTAATTTTTATGGGAAACTAAGTGTCCTTATGTCAAATTGTCTGCATGTGGGGGTCTCACTGTATTTTTTAAATTTTGGAGATTAATGACAGGAGTTGATAAATAACAAGGTGACTGGTTTATAGAAAGCAAGAAGAATGATCTGAAAAACGATTTGTTGAAGGAGAAATTGAGCATTTTTTTTCCGCGAGGCTTGTCAACATGAAAGAGGCATATAATCTGTGAAATCTAAAAACAAAAATTTTATTTTAAGTTGTGCAATAAAATCTCGTTAGAACGTCATTTGGACTTTTGAAACGAAAAAAAATCATCATAGAGTAATTCATTCAACATTGGGCAGGGACCTGAAAAATAACTCCCTTGTATCAATATTGTCGATTATTCCTTATAGCGAGATTCTAATATACAATTGTGTGTATTTAATTATCCTTGACCAGATTTCAAATTGAAGGAAGGAAAGCGAACGGTTCTCTTTTGAGTAATTTCGAACCTCTGATCGACTCCAATTTTGTTGAGAAATTTCTGGGAAATCAAGATCAATTTATGAAGCAGCAAAATTTCAAGTTTCTGTGAAAATTTATGGCAGCTAATGTCTACATATTGAATAAATTTTGAATATGATTTCATGATTGAACTGGGAAAATTTGTTGGTTTTGAAATCTTGCGGGAATTTATGTGAGTGCATTTAAGCTCATTTTTTTTTGCTTATTTTTCCATGGCTTTATTATTATGTATTTCTGAATTATTCATTTTTCCCGCTTGCTTGTGATTGTTGTGACCATGTTTTTCATTCGTGCATACAAAATTCTATCATTTTCTAAATCCTGTATTTTTTAGTGGTCTATTTTGGTTTTCTAGCAATTTTTTTTACCTGAGTGGTGTATTTGAATTACCTGAAAATGTTGACAAAAATTGAAGAAAATATTCAAAATCTGTGATTCATTCCTGACGTGTTTTATCGATTCCGAATCGCAAAATCCCCAAAATCCAGAACGCATTTTGAGAATGGTAAATCGCAAGATTTTCAAATTCTGACTGATATCGAAGATTGTTGACGGAGTTTCTTGTTTTTTTTTTTGTTTTTTTGTTGCTTGCTTGTATGAGTTTATTTCTTTATTTTTATTATACTGTACTAGCATCCCAAAATGCACCAATCACATGTGCTGTATAGGCACATATTCACACATCAAGAGTTGTGACCATTGTAACAGGAAATTGATGTGCACAGCATGGGATGCACCCACTTCCTTTCAACACTGCCTGTCTTCTGGACATGTACCAAAAGGACTTGAACTTGATGCTGTTGGGCATGCACGCCGGGTACAATAACGTACATTCTTAGAAGCAAAGATATTCCCCCCTCCTCAAAATTGCACTGCAGCATATTTGATGATAACTGTTCTTGCTTCTGACTGTAAAGAAAAAACCTTGTGAAGGTTAATTAATATCTGTCATATATAAGGAGCGCATTTCTTAAGATTATTAGATCAGTTTAATCAGCTGTGTTATTCCCAACTTATTCACATTTACTCCTGCAAGTTGCAAGTCAAACTTGTTGAGTTGTTAATCAGTGGTGTTTATTTGAAATATACCTTATCCTTTTAAACTAGGAATTCTGAAATGGAATCCCAGTCCTGTCCCAGACTGAATAACGCATTTTGATTCTATCTCAAAAAGCACTCAACATCAAATTATATTGAGACCTTTTGTGCCCAATACATGCAAACTTGGGCACATTTGTTACACATCATTTTTATTTGAAGCATGTACAATATTTACATTTGGTTTTCCTGGGTGGATTCACAAACAACTTTTAGCATTTTGAAATGCAGTGGTATCCAAAGGAGTTTTGCAAAAAATGCACAGATTTTGCTTTGGATAGTGGACCATGCTTTGCACACAAATAATAAGGATAATTGAAAAGTGACTAGAGGCAAAATTTTCCATACCTTAAAATTCGACCCTAATCAGTTGCTGAATTAGGGATGAATTGCAAATTGGTTAAATTGTGACACTCCCTGAAAATCAAAAATTCAAGTAATGTACTGTACAAAAACGCAAAATAATTGCCAAAGCTGGTCGAAGTGTGGGGCAAGGGTCAAATTGCAAGTTAACCTACC
>CAJPEX010003741.1:0-26596 GCA_905338405.1 Notodromas monacha
TGAGGGGACAATAGGGTGGAAAATGACGGATTTTGAAAATGCGTATTTTCAGCATGCTTTGCTTCACTGCTGAGCTTTCATTAATGAATCTCCCAAATATCGGAGAAATGACTGCTGAGAGGCAACTCGAGCAACGAACAACTGACTCTGAATCAACAGGGGTAATACGAAAATGGAGGGATTTATTTTCGGAGTTTCTTTGAAATTTCGGAAAAGTGTCAGTAGTATCGTGATATAACGAGGTCTTTGCGAAATAAATGAATTTTGTTACAGATCCAATTGTAAAAATTGACGAAATTTATCGATATTTCTGTGGGAGCGCTCAATCTGCAGCGAGTGTCCAAAAATCCAGTATAGACGTGTCCTCCGTACAACAACTCACAGTATTTCTTCATTTTTCGCACTTGAATCATGAATTTCTATATGATTTGTTTATCAGAAATTCCTTTGTTCCCATTGGGCAAGTTTTTATCCTTCAAGGCCAGAGCGGATAATTTATTACACATGGACGCTGCGTTATTCTGTACAATGTTGATGTTTCTCAAAGTATAAATCAGGGTTCAAAGGGATTCAAAGTCATCCTTACTGCTGTATATTTTTATAAACGAAGAACTATTTCTATATAAACTCTATAGTGTCATCAAGGGAATTACAAAACCTCTTCGTTCGTTAAACGGAAAACCTTTTACTTTCTCTTATAAACATTGAGCAGGAAATTGAGAAAAAAACAAAGTTCATGAAATAATGTTCAACCAAAGGGAATATGTAACCATAAAGATACATTTTTCGCACTTTTCTCCGTGTTTTTCAAGCATCAGATGCAAACTATGATTGGGAAAATAGGGTGAGCCCAGAACTATGGTAGATTATCCAATGTCGAAAATACTTTTTTCAAATTTCCTTAATCTGTCCAATGCACGAGATTCGTCTTATTTATTTCTCGCATTGCGTGACTTTTGATGAATGCGGGAGTTTCATTATAGCTGATGTGTAGGGTGTGGCCGAACTGCACGTCCAAGAAGCAAGAAATGTACAGTATGCTTAGAACAAAAATCATATTTTTAATTTTCAGCCTTCATGGGAACAAATTTTGCAAAAATATCCCAACTTTGCTGCAGGGTTAAGCTGCTGTGGGAATGAAAAAAGCCAAATGAAAGCTTGTTAAATTCCCTGTCAAATGGGGACGTAATTATATGGTTCCCAAGTGCCATTGCATGGTCAAAAGAATCATTTGAATGAAACTTTGAAAAAAATTCAGGGACATTTTATGTGTGGTATTCGTTGCAGATTTTAAACTGCTTGAAAAATGCATCCAGATTCTTCAGGCATCTGAGTGCTGAGGCCATCATGCAGTCTCCAAGAAATTTAAATTAAATCCACAGTTAGGGTGAGAAGTGCAACCGAAATATTGAGCAGTGTGATCTTGCTCCACTCTCAAATCCCAATGCAAACTTCCTGAATGCCAGCCGCATGACTCCTAATTGTGACCCCCTGCACACAATTTTTTCTGTGTGACTGTATCGCTCAAGATCAGTTTAACTCATCATATATAGTAATCACAATGGCCAGCCATAATTTCATCATCATTGGTCAATTTTCGATATGTTCCTTTTTCCTGATCATCCACAAGCCAAATTGATCAAAAACACAAGGCCATCAAAATAAAAATGAAAAATGCACTTCTATATTATGCATCAGATTAAAATGCAACATGTTGTGGACACATTCACCAGACCATTATGATTTTAAATGAGTGAAACTGATTTTGAGCAATCCAGTCATCCAGAAAAAATTTGTTTGCAGGAGGTCACAGGAGCCTTCATTCAGCAAGCTTTCACCGGGATTTGGGAGTGGAGCAAGATCCTGGAGCTCAATTTCTTGGTTGCACTTCTCACCCTGTTGGCCTGTTGTGGACTGCAGTGCAGGATAATTTCACATAATAATAATCTGCCCTCATCCTTGAAATGAATGTTGTGGCTTAGAAAGTCTTGAACTTCCCTCTTGTATAGTCTCCAAAACCAGTACAATGCCCACAATCATAATCTTCAAAATTCGTTTCTTACCCAATCAGACAATAGGAGGAAAAAGCCAACAGGTCAGAAACAAGTACAGAAGAAATCTATAAAACCTCAGTTTTCCAGAACAAAAATATTCATTCTGCTGCCCATCCACGGTGAAGCAAATGAAGCCTGCAATTGGTTTGAGGTGCAAAGTTCATGTACTTGTGTCAATTGATGTGTGTGTTGTTGGAAAAAACTTTGGCAAGCCAATAAATTGGTGCCAGACAAGTAATTCTTCTTCTTTAATCCTTCAAAAATTTTGTAGCTTCTGCAGGAGCCTGTGAACCAAGCCCAAGTTTGGTTCCCAGGCCCAGCACAGACATTTCTGAATAAACTATCATCCTTCATATCTCTTGTCCTTCAACTCTTCTTTTCCTAATTCCTGAGTTCTCTTGATAAAAACACTTGCATTCAAGTTGTGAACCCAAGTGGATCTCTGTGAAGAGAAGCTTTTTCTGTGTCATGCAAAATTCTGATAAGTGAACTCTGCCTAAATTCCAATCTTTGGAATAAACCATCTCAAACTAGGACAAAATTGTCCTGGCTGCAGCCTGGCTGCTCAAAAGTGTTTTTTTTTTCATCTCAATTCTTGAGTTTTAAAAAGCTCCAATCTTTAATTGACAAACTTTGCCAAAATCAAAGTATCTTTCCAAGCATTTACCTGATTCGAACAAGTTTTATTTACATCTCTCTTCGCCCTCTATGTGAGATTCCTCTAAGCACATAATCTTTTTCTCACATGTGTTTTAAGAAATCTTCAGAGTTGATTCATAATTTATTTGGGCCATCAATGAACACATCTTCTTTTGGAGTTCCTAACCGATTTCCCAGCCAGTCCCAGGCTGATCCTTGTGTTTTATTTTTTTATTTACATCTTCCTTGTTGAGACACATAGTCTCCAAAACACCCAACCTGTAGTTTTAATTAAAATTGCTTGGAGACCGCACAATGGCCTCAGCACTCAGATGTCTCTATAGATCCTGGATGTCTCTTTCAAGCAGTTTAAAATCTGCAACAAATACCACACATAAAATGGCCCTGACTTTGCTCCACTCTTGCTTACAGAGCCAAGAAATGACTGCAGGTAAATAAGGTGACACTGAACATTAGGGGGTTGACTATATTTCCTAATATAATGTTCAAATAATGCCCACAAGCACAGTTCAGAATTTTGTCAGCAAGATGGCAGTATACATGCAGAACTTTCACAACATAATCCGGTCATCATTAAATATGGAGCTTGCTAATGCACTCACACGCATCCCAAGGGAAGAGAATGTATCCGTAAAATACGTTGGGCGAATATTGTTACCTGTATATAGAGGCGAAAACGGGAAGAACATTTTTCAAAGAGATACGTTTTTTGGACGGGTATAATGGAATGAATGACACTTCGAAGTTTAGACACATAGAATTGAAAAAAAGGAGCGTGGGGAAAAATGAAAAAAAAGCGTTATGCTCCCAAGGGAAATTGTCGTGGAATTTGATTCAAACCGCGTTCCTACGTCGTCAAACTTGTTTCTTCCACCCCCGACCACCATATAAATGTAACGTCTTGTCCGTGTTTTCGATGAAAACATAATGAAGAATTTCCGCAGTTTTTTACATTGAATGAATTTTTTTTCTGTTTTTCCACAGAAATACGTGAGCCCTGGGATTGAGGCGTACGGATGCAGCGGGAAATGCGTGGAAAAGCGTGAGTGTTTTTCGTCTGGAAATAATATTGCATGCACGTTTTTTGACCTGCCATGCAATGACAGGTGACTTTGTACCCATCAGTGGATACGTCTTGTGATCGACATTTGAACAATACCTAGAAATCAATTAAGCTTTCAGTTTTTTTTCGCCCACGTCTGAATGATGAAGCTTCAGAATAACTGTCGAACCAAATTGGAGCATTTCTGTTCATTCATTCATATATAGTGGTATTGTACTTAGGTGTCTAAGTGGTGTAATTTCTGCAGTATAAATACATTAGTGAATGCATCACCAGAGCACCTCCTTTTCTTATGCCCAGCATTCCACAGCTACAGAAATTAACTTTGAAAATATTTGGGACTCATAAAATTCCATGAAAAGGCTCTTTATAAAAAATCCAAGAGAGGAAAAAGATCAAATGTTAACTTTACATGATTTCTCACTAAAGATCCCTCTCAAATTTTTCAATCAACAAAACCTTATCTGTATGGGAGCAGGCTGATCACTTTTTTTTAAATTAGGGTTCAGTAATTACCTTATGCTGCAATTCTTATTACTGAAATTTTGCTCTACTTATCAGGGAAAGGAAGAATGTGTATGTACAGTATTTACATCAGATGTGCAATTGAACATTTGGGATGTATTTTCTTTTCTTTTAATATCCATATAAAGCGTATTTCTCTCATTTCCATTGTGATGCTATGGAATGTGTTTGGATGAATGTGGGTGGGGAGGGCAGGGTGTTTAGATGCAGGAAAGCATTGCACCTTGTAAATGCTGAAAAGCAGAAAATAAAGCTTGCTATTCAATTCAATTATCATACATGTTGATAGAGCTTCTTTGGCAATTCATGGAATTTTCATTCAATGTCTCACAACTCTCTTCTCAAAGGTTGTGTAGATACTCCAAAGATTTTGAAATTTGCATAGCCTATGATACATTAAAATATTGTTACAGCAAATCTATTTGTTACAACAAATAGTTGACAACAAATAGTTGAGTACAATAAAATTGTTTTTCAGGTCCCTCCTCAACAGCCAAGTTGTTGAATGGGGTCACATTAAAGCAAATTTTTCACTACGACGAAGCTATTTCACTGTTCCCAAAGGCTTTGTTGTGATGCAATTTCTTGCTGAAATTATTTTCCGTGAACTTTGTTTTCAATAAAAGGCAACCATTGAAGCCATATGTTTATATAGCCGATTTTTTTTCAAGGGCATTCTCACATCAATCAAATGAATTTCCGCCAGGAATTTCCGGATTAAAATCCAGTGTATCAATTTTCCAACAGTGTGAGTTATTAAATGTTTGCTCCTGTGAAGTTCGAAGGATCGGATTTATTTTCGCGTAGATCGAGTGCGTAAATTTAATTTGGCACCTACTGAAAACGTCTGGTTCCTTTTATAGGGATTACATTGGGAAATCCTTTTCATTTAGAACATAAAAGTTGGCTTTGTAGCATACCTTATGATTGATCGCAATCGAGGAGGAATGACGGTATACTGATGGTACAGCATTTATCCCTGCTGAATGTCGTTCCGGCGAACGTTCATTTATTCCCATTCCAATTTTTCGAAGGAAATCGCGTTTTCACGTCTCTTTCTTATTGCACAATGGTTTGTTTGCTCGGCGAAAGAAGCCAACGATGACTCTCAAGGGCCCCGTTCCGGAGCTGGGGTTACTAATTATGAAGTGCTTGTGCGAATTCCGTACCCAATCATCACAAGTGGTCTTTTGGGAGGAAGTCGGGTATGTGGAATGTTGATTGAGTCTCGCCGCTAATTTCTTTGAGGGTCATTGAGTTCGTGATTGATTTCACATCTATAAACGCATTGAGGACTCCGATGGGAAATTACAAACCGACTTCTCTTCCAAGATCCTTGGTTTTTCTTCTGAAATGTGGAGAATGGCTAAAATAGAAAAGGAACGAATGCGTGTTTTGCAGTCATATATACGAACGGTATCGGGTTTTATTGGGAAAGTACTGGGTTCCATTAAATATCGCTGATTTCTGAACTGGGAAAGTAATTTGACATCAGTAACGTCAACCGTTAGCTAGGAAAAAATATGTCTCGACGATTCAGGAATGGTGACCAAATTCTTCAAAAAAGACGTCGAAGAATCCTGGAAAACACTTTTGTTCACCATGTAAGCTAAATTAACAGCTAAAGAATTTCAAAGAATATGGTGAATCACAAAAAATAATAGCAAACCTTGGAGTTATATTTATTGGGATCATTTTTCCTTTAATTGGTCTCTGCTTTTTCTGGTCTAGTGCATAAATCAAATAGAAACAAATCGGTAATTACAAGGCTGCTGAAGAACTTTGAATAAAGCTGCATTTTTAAACTTTGTTACTCCAAATGACTGCACGCTCTCATAAAAAAAAGTTACCAAACCTCATCAGAAGAATAATTTTTAAAATCAGAATCAAATAATTCACCACAAATATGCTTTTGCTTCACTTGGATGGATGACAAACATGTGGAGTATTTATCTTTGGCCTTCTGATCAATCAATTATTTTTCAGGAAAAGATTCATAAGCTGTTCATCTTCTGGATTACAGTAAAGTGAGACCCCAAGATGCGGATGTAATTGGTGCATCAAGAGTGTCCATAAGTCGAAATGTCCCTAGTTGAGTCTCATTCTCCCTTAGCCTTACATCATATAATTCTTCATTGGTGTTTTATGTACATAATACTCACCATAATTCCATGAAAATAAAAATTGTCTCCCAATTTAAACTGATTCCACTCAATGTATTTCAACACAATGTGGGCATTTGGGGAATTGAATACTGATACCTCTGTACAGTACATAGAAATGTTGGCTGTCAANATTGAATACTGATACCTCTGTACAGTACATAGAAATGTTGGCTGTCAAAATAATACATAAGTAAAAAAGAGAGAAGAAATTACCTCTTTCCTGGGGGTAATTTTTTTTAAATCAGCTAAATGGATGGTAAATTGGTGAGAGAAATGCCAAGAAACTTTTTGTACATCAATTTTGGGGTTGGAAATATCTGTTTCTTGTAATTTGGCCTAAAATGTTGTATTTGCAATTTTATAACAAAATGTCCTTATGTCGAGTCAGTGTCCTCATGTTGGGCCCTTTTTATTAATTTTTTTTGAGAAAATAAGTGTCCCTATGTCAAATTGTCCACAGGTTGACGTGTCCACACGTGGGGGTCTCACTGTATTCAGAATATACTTGAAATTTTTATTGTTATTCATAAAAGTTCCAATTGTGATGCCTTTCAGGTGATTCCAAGCTTTTGTCAATTCGTGGTGCTGTTGGTTTAAAAAACCCTTTTTTCCTTTGTGTATACCGCATTCAAAGTACCAAGTGATCTCTTAATCCTTCTCATATGTCTCAAGATATCTGTGTATATATACTTTGTTGTTTCACATCATCCTCGAAAATAAACAGTCTTGGACAATTACTGATATTGTATAGCTCTATGATGTACAGTACCACATTCATTCATTTGAGGCCTAGAGGGAAAAACCTTGTTGCTTTGTAAAAAAAAATTCAGAAAGAAACTTTTTGGAGCGTCTTCATTTCTGAGTTCTGCTGAGGATTGCATTCTGCCACATACATGCTTTGTTCTCGATTCCCCCACTGGGTGCTCTCTGAACTATGTACTCGTAACAAATCACATCCAGTGGATCCAGCAAATGACTTGGAAAGGTATTGTTCACCATAAGTACCTTTTCTCTGATGATGACGCGAAGTCCGCGATTCTGGAGTGGGTAGAAAATCATTATTTCTACGGGTTTCCTTGAAGATTGGTTATATATGAAGTCGAATTTTTGAGTTACGTGTTCGAGTTCACGATGCGAAAATCAGATGGCCGAAACTCACTCACACGAGTCTCGGTCTTTCAGGATGAATTCTATTGGAAAAAATGGGATCGAAAATTGCTTTCACGAAATTACAAAAACTGACTCTTTGATGTTTTTTAAATTAATTTTCAAGTACAAAGCGACATCGTAGGAAAAACTCTGGGAGTCATTTCAGACAATTGTAACAGGTACCCAACCAAAAACTCTCCTGCCAAAAGCCCCCCTCCCCACTTCATTTTAAATTGGATGCAAGTTTCATAGCAGTGTTTCGTGGCTCTGAGAAGGGCAGAAGGTAATTATGAATCATCCCATGGACAAATCAGGAAACAGAAATTGGTAAAAGAGTGGCAGACATTGATGTTCCGACTTAAACATTATTGCTATTTTTTATTGTCAGTAACATAAACAGCCATCAACCACGTGATTTCGGTACCCGAACAAAAGCCCCCTGCCAAAAGCCCCCCTAGGTCAAAAGCCAGCCACCACATTTTTTAAAATTTGATACAAATTGCATAATAGTGTTTGGTAGCCCTGAAAAAGGCTATTTGGTTTCATTAGTCCTGAAAAGGACTGTTTAATAATCATCTTCAACATTGCCTTCTGATGCCTCTTCCTCACTTTTACTGATGCTCTCCATGTCATTTTCTTCTAAATAGCCATTGTAGTATGCAATCTGACTGCCCTTCTGATTTTTTATGAGCTGAAGTGCACCAGCCATAGGACCAACAAGGTGAACTGTAGATTTTGCAGAAGTCAGCAAGTGATGAATCAAAGAATCACTGATGACCGCTGCAGGTGAAGAATCCCTTCATACACTCAACTTACCTACATATTGGAACTTGGCCTTGTGCTGGGCCTGCTGGTGAAAGGTGCAGCTTGGTATCAAGAGTTACAATAAAACCTGTAGTCCCCAATTTTTGCACCAAGGGGGGGGGGGGGGCTTTTGACCTAGGGGGGCTTTTGGGAGTGGGGCTATTGGACTACACCCCATGATTTCATGAAATATTTCCAAGTAAAGACTGCACCATTCTACCATAATTTCTCAAGTGCCAAGCAAAACTTGTTCCAACAGTTTGTGTCAATTATGAGGGCTCACGTCATAAGTACCTGCAAAATTTGAAGATCTTATTTTTTCGCTTTATAGGCCATGGACCCTTATGGTTGATTTTTTTAACAGATGGTATTCAAGCCTGAAAAAGTTCAAAAAATGTACTAGGCAAATATCCAAATTTAAAATCTCATCGAAGCTAAATGGGGTTGCTTTTAAAGTTATGTTTTTTGCTTTTTCAATAGTTTCATCAGCCTTATAGGATGGATTATAAATTTATTTGACATATTACTCAGGACTGCATGGAAACCTTTCTTACCCTTGGGCTGCAAAGTTGGACTTTTTCCGCAAAATTTGGTGTCAGTAAGAGAAGCTTTAAAAAAATCACAATAGTGCATCCATGGCAAAGTTGGGAAGAATCCTGTCGTATATTTTAAATACTGCAGACAAATCTTGCCCAAAAATTAAAAAAAATCCATCTCCATGGCTGAGCTTTTTTTTCATCTCATCCCTGGATTAGCTTTATTACTTTCAGCTTCTTGGCCTTTTTATTTTGGGCACCAGAAGAAGGGTTCCCATTTAGATGCCACAAAAGATTAGTGGAAAAAGTTTGACTTTGGGAAATCACAAAAACACATTTTTTCTGGACAAAGTCGAACTTTGCCCTAGGCCACCTGGCTTGGCTGTCATGGCCTTCAATAAAATTTGAACCTGGCCCATCCCAGAAAATCCCTTACTTTGTCCCGCAATGGGAAAGAACCCATTGCTGCAGAAGGGCTAAAGCATGAACAAAAACATTTCAACCTCATGTATAGGCACTGAAGTGGAATGTTTTCTGATTTTTTGCATCTTTCATGTTTTTGTATATGTTAGTCTAAATACAAATTTAACATATCTCATCAGTTTTTTCTACTTGAAATGGGGGTTTGACCTCACAATGTTGGGACAGGATGCTTTGCACACACAAAATTCAAGGTGAGTGTCTTTTTAGTGCATGCTGTGGCACATGATGGAATGCGGGGTAATTTTCCAGAATCTTTTTTCCATTACAAAATGTTAGCATTCTCCATGCAGAAGCCCGCAGATATCAATGAATGTTGGAAAAATTGGCAATTGGCGCCAGAATGGTAATCACCCTAATCCTCAGTTGGGATGGTGGAATAACGGAATAACGTCGCAATTCCAGCACTTGATTACTGTTGTCAAGCCTATCCTGGAAAAAACTGGTAAAAATAATTCTCTTCCTGCACTTCACAACTGGACCAACCTGGCACAGCAAAAATTACGCAAGTCCCCACATCTGGGGTAAATGAGTAATAATGTACCTAAGAACTATGTTATTCCTGACAACAATATTCGGCAACAAGATTATTCCAGGCTGACAAGGTTAGGCCTGACAACGTTATTCCAGCCACCCCCTCAGTTGAAAATCTGCCCAATTTGTCCTTCTCTGAAGCCTGTGAACAAAAACCCAAGTCTGGTTCTTGGACTCAGCAAGGACATTCCTCAAAGAAAAAACCTCTTCCTCTGGAATTGTCCTTCATGAGAAATCATGACATAATTGAAATATTTTCCTGGTTCCTAACTCTTCCTAATTTTCATCACCTGCATTCTGATTGCGGTGTCAAGCTGATCTCCAAGAAGAGAAGCTGTTTTTCATACTTTGTTGAAATTTTGAACCTGACTAATTCTCTTTTGCAAAATTGAATGTTAAAAGCCTTGATAATATATACAACTTTAAACTAGGACTTTAAAAGTCCCAGCCACAGCCCAGCTGCTTGATTGTACTTTATTTTCAATCTAAAACAGGTTTCTTGTGTTTCTCGCCTTTCTATTTCCTCAGAAGTTTGTGATTTACCTAAAAGTCCTTGACTTGTTCTTTCAGCTTTGTAGAAGCAATTTAATTTCTACAATACCTACCATTGCTCAAAATGAGCTTTTTTTCTTTAACCCTTGGACAGCGGATGGTTCTTTCCCATTGCCTGTTGAATTTTGATTATTTTTTATGCAGGGGCATTTTCAGATTTCTGAAGGTCAGAAAATCCCTTCCAGGGCTGCAGTGAAGTTGGGATTTTTCCCAACTTTGTCCTCAACTCCCTCTTGTCATTTTTTTTATTTTACTCTCTGAGTTTCAACAAAATTTTGCAAAAATAGTCCAACTTTAAGGGTTAAAATGAAAATGTGACTGTGCCTTCTGTCAATTGCTGTAGCTGTTTTATGCACACATAGCGTATGCTCCTTGTCACTGTAACTTTTTTCATGACTTTCATTGAAACTTATTTACGAAATCGATGCATTTGAAAGTTGGTGCGGCAAAAGGTTTCTCCTGATGGCCCTCAACTTTTTCCACCCCTGCAGTGTGGGAGCAGAAAACTTCTCTCCTGGGGCTTTTCAACCGAGGCTCAATCAGTTGCCTGCAACCTATATACTGATGTGAACGATGAGGTGCAGAAGAGAAAACTCTCCACTTCCTTCCTGATGAACTCCCAGGCATTTGCATATCGTGTCACGATCTGATATGCAGCAGTAATATATCTTTCTGACAACTTTTTTCAGCATGATTTGTATAATTGAGACGTGAGTTAGGGTAGGAGATGAGACTCGAGATAGTGGAGAGGGATATTATTTGGCGACCGCGCTTTTCAAGGATGGTTGACAGCATTCCTGAAGTCGATTAGAGCTCGATTGATGGAATTTCTTTTCAAGAGATTTCGAAGAAAAAGGTTGTCGGTTAAAATATATTAACCATCACTTTAGGATCGAATTATTCATCTTCATCTCGACAATGCATTTTCCCTCAACGACCGTTTTCTGGACTTCATTCTTCCGTGAAGGAGAAAAAAAATTGCATATACAGTACTCGTATTGCTTCGTTGTCTGTAGGTTGATTGTGCGTAGAATATTATCTTGGATAATGGAAATAAATTATTCCCTGCTTACTAAACGTTTATCAATCTTGTGGTCGAAAGACTTTTAAAGCTCAGTGAGGTTTATTGCTTAGAATAAGCTCAGCACTCGACATTATTACGCGAAGATCACCCTCACATAGTTTGATGTATTGTGCATAGAATAGTCTCGCAGAATGGATCACTTCCTTTTCGAAAGGTTAGGATGATTCAGTTTCGAGTAAATTTGTATATCCAGCTTTCTTTCTCATTAATTTCTTGCGGATTGTCAGGGTCAGTCAGTTACTCAGTTATGATTCACTCATCAACAAAAACTGACCAAAAGTTGAAATTTTCCTCCGCTGCAGAAAAGTTCATCGCCACGGAAAAAAGCTTTTCTTCGCATCCCACCGAACTATTGAAAATTCGTTCTCATTATTCGGAAAAAAATACTAAAATTTTAATTTCAAAGAAAAGGTGAAGATGAATCTTTTCAATATGAAAATTTCCGCAAAATAAATGGTCATACGAAAGCAAATAATGCATTAAAATATTTTCTGCAGGAGATATGTGTTTATCGTGGAGACATATTTCATTGAGAGACAGAAATGTGATTGAAAACATTCAAGTCTTATTGTTAATTCATTCATATACAAGCTATTTTCCTGGTTCAGCTAGTTCTTGGCATTCAAGTGTTGAATTCTCCATTCAATTTTTTAGATAGAATTTCCCGTTTCTGTAGTGTTCTCTGGATTTTTGAACCTCATTCACTTGAGAATTTAAATTAGAAAAAAATATTTGGATTATTTTGGGCTAATAAATACTTGAATGCATAATTTTGGTTTGCGTGACGCCAGTCGGCATTTCTTGACATAAATTCAAACTTGGTGAAAGTCAGAAATACATTTCCTGATAATGCTTCACGTAATTCGGAAAAATGTACTCCACCGTAGATGATGGATTTCCGAAATGAAAAGCATCACCTGTCGTGTATATGTCATTTCACAGCACTGAACCTGGAAAAGATTTGAATGCAAAGAAAGAATTTTGAATTTCCCACAGTATCTGACCAGAGAATCGTAATCCTTATCCTCTCGACACTTTTGTGCGTATCATAGTAAAGATCCACGTCTGCTTCTGCGCTACTTCTTTATCGTTCTTCAAGACTAAAAGATGCAGTTAAGATACGAACCAACACCTGATGGAATGTCACTGAACCGAGTACCATGTTTCGTGCGCCTGTACGTACTAGAATACACTCAGCAGAATTAACAAAACGGGAACCCGGGTTCGGGCGCGGGTATCTCAACTTATCTCCTCAGGATTTCCAACTCTGGTTTATTCCTTTTTGTGGTTTGAAACATTGACAAGCTGTGTCAATAATTCCAAGCGATATAGTCCGAACTGCGGATCAGTATCACCCACCTCCTTGAGGCACATTCTGCGGAGCCGGGCCTTTTTAATGCGACGGAGATTGGATCTTATTGCCCCTCTGTGTGAGGCGATAGCCTGGAGCGATTCCTGGCTGCCTGGTATTGGACGTGTATAAAGCTACTGTACACGAGGGTTTGACAGAAAATGGCGGCTTTAGCAAATGTTACCGAATTTTGAATGTTTTGGGATTTGTAACATTCTGAAAATTACACCAGGTGCTTGTGTTGTGAAGGGAACCCACTGAAAAATGGATGATGGAGGCAAGGCAGAAGAAATGAAAAACTGGAATTAACCAGTTTCCAACCATTATAAGAATAAGAACACATATTCAAGAGACAGCCTAACAAAATAATTTTTTCAGGAATTTATTTTGTAATTTGATGGCAAACACTGACATCACAACACAAGTGAAAAAAAACAAATTTGTGCACAAATCCAAATCCTAACCAACCTATGAAGTAAAAAAAAATGAAAAGGAAGCAATATAGATCATTGTGATTGCATCACAATGAAGGTTGCATGAAGACTGCTTTTTATTTAACCCTTTTGTGGTAAAGTTGCAATATTTTTGCAAAACCTTGTGCCCATGAGCACTGAAGATGGAGGCATAGCTTTTATTTACCACAAGGTCAAAGTTGGGAAACAACTGATTTTCATAATCCTGCAAAAAATGTTTACATGAAAACATCCACACATGGTAAATTTTTTTGCCTGCATTCCTATCATAGAATTCGAATTGGAGATTTCTCGAAACGATAGGAATCACCTGGATTTTTCCAAACTCAGGTCTCCCCAAGCATTTCAGTGACCATTGGTCAAACTGGAATGAGCCTCCCTGTGGAAAAATCCTGACTCTGCATTGCAATTGAAAGGGATCCTCTGCAGTTCAAGGGTTGAACTAGAATAATGCTGATATCCAAGTAGCGACCATATGAGCAGAACAATTTGCCTAATTAAAGCACTGGATTGCTCTAAATCAGTTTCACTCAATAATCACAATGGTCATTCATCACTTCTGTCATCATCAGTCAATTTTCAATAAGTTTGCATATCCTGAATGCCACAAGCAAAAGAACACTCAGACATAAAAATAGTTGAAAATTCCCTTCTATTATACAGATGAAAATTGTGCTGTTGACCACAAAACCACCTGACCATAAAAATTGTTTATATTATTTCATTAAATTTTTTTGTGAACACGCCATGGCACTTGGGATCATGAAATTGTATATTGTTTGGAAAGGAAAGATAAAAAGCTTTCATTTTTTGCTATACCATTGATATATAGTAATTCAGAAATCAGTTCACTTTTTTGATCCACCCTGTGCACAGAAATGCAAGGGTTAACCAAGTGAGGAGCGGCACATGCAATTTAGGTGGCCACTTCTCAATTATGACCTACTCCAGGTTTTTTCATTCCTTTTTTTTTTACTTGAAGGCTATAGAAAATACTTTTGGGGACATACTTTGTTGCATGTACAGATTACGACCCAAAATCTACAGAATTTTTTTCTGGCAGTGCAACAATTTTTGAAAAATAATCCCCAAAGTTTCATATTTTTCCACTGGGGATTTATGTGGCAGGCCTTCCAATTCAGGCTTCTCAGGTAAAAACGTAGTGTGCATTAAAAAAAAGCACTTTGGGTTTTTCAGCCAATCACTTTAAAAAATCTTGAGTTTTTCATGGTCAATATACAGTGGCCCCCGCATAATGGACCTCCCACGTAAGGTAATTTTGCCTAACAGACCAGCTCTGCAGGCAGTTTTTCCTCCTGCCCAACAGACAAAATCCACCAAACAGACTTCTTTTGGCTTAAAATTACTGGTGTCAATTGAAATTTTAAATTTTTCATATACTGTATTTACTCGAGTACCACACGCCCTCAAGTAAGGCACGCACAGGGTTTTTTCAGTTGGAAATTTGGCAAAAATCTCATCCCCAAGTATGACTTGCACCCCCAATTTTTAGTGAATCTAAAACCACAAAATTTCAAAAATAGAAGCAAAAAGTTTGGCTTTTGACATGAACTTAACAAAAATCTGACCAATTTGCAAATTTTTCAGTAAAAAAAAGTTGTCTTGTCATTTTTTTTAATTTCTCCATTATGATTAAGTACAATGGACATAGAACTTTCTAAAACTTCTTGAAAATTTTGTACCCGCTTATGATGTGCACCCCTTTTCTTCTTCTTGAATTCCAGAAAAAAGTTGCGCTTGGTACTCAAGTAAATACGGTATTTGAATTTGTCCGAAGGACTTTTCTTTTGACAGACTTGTCTGTTACACAAACTAAGTCTGTCAGATGGGCCGGTTGACTGTATGACAAAACTTGTATTAACCATCAAATGAGTTCCTTGCTAGAACTTTCCGCTCACCCCCGTTATAACAATCTCATCATCAAAGGAAGGGCATTTAGTCGTGAACAAGTTGTGGAAGATGTCCTGTTATCTGTTGTGTATCTCAAAGATGGCATGGATTATATACCCCTCGGTCTGCTGTAGAAATCTTGAACTAAACTTGAAACCCAGCAGTTGGAGTTCTTTATTATACTTTTTCTTCCTCTTTTTTCTCGCAGTCATCAGTATATTCCCAGCGTGGCTTTTCTTTCGCATTATTCCTTCCCGATTGTCGGCGTAGGTTGGAAATCCAAGTTGAGCTGCTGGTGCTGGTGTATGTGCTATGTGGTTAATCAGGATCCTGGGATCGGGAAATTTCCGCTTCAGCTGGGCACAGCTGTGCGGGTCTATTTCCTGCTACTTCTGGGTGCTGGTGACGGGGGGGTTTCGGGTTGTCGTCGTCGATGCCGTGTCCGCCATTCGCCTCGGCTTTATAACTCATAATGCGTATCTCGAATTCATCTCCGCTGAGCATAAAACCCCCCTTTTCGGCGATGGCAGGGCGAGAGACCCCGGGAAAATACTGCTGACGTAATGTCCCGGGGTTTCCGGCCTGTGGTCCTTATAAGAATCGTTTCCTTTTTATTCTGGGTACTGTATACAGTATGCTTTATGCAGGCGAAATTTCGTGGCAATGGCGGGGAAAAGGGGAAAATTTCAGACCTTGGTCTTATACGGGTTATTACTGTACCTTTCGTTGACCAATGTGTATATTCTGAGGTGATTTCGAGGGTTAACACGTATGTATACGATCTTCTTAAAGCTCGCTCAGCGGTTTTCTGATTTGACCCAGTGTCCAAAGAAATTCTTGCTGAGGGTCAAATTAGCCTGGAGGAATTTGCTGGTCAGGTTTTCCTTTACTGCGTGGAAGATAAAATTGTTTTGTATCCTTTTTTTTTCTTTGAGGTAGTGGGAATTTTGACACTTTTTTATCCTGACATTTCTGACCTTCGAAAAACTCTAGGCATCGCTCATCTACCCTACTTTCATATCTTTGAAAGGCAGGAATTTGGGTTTCCATAAAAAATTGAATTTCTTGCTCAGTATAGAATACTTTTCTTGAATTACTGTATTAGCTAGAGATTCCGAGGTTTAAGATCGGGATAGAGTAGACTGGTGCATTTGCGAGCATCGAATCTTCAAATCCCGTCTTGCTGTATCCCGCTTAATTGAATTTCGAATTTCAAATGTGTTTCCATATGTACGCGAAAGACCACTAAAAGTGAAGAGAGAGAGAGAGAGAGAGATAGCATTTTAAACAAAACAAAATATGGCATTTGAATGAAAATGTTTGGCATTTATTACTGCTTTTAATTTAGACCAAGATTTCTTTTTTCAGCAATTGCTGCAAGGATAAAAATTGCTGTGTGCATAACTCAACCATGCGTACTGTTATCTTTTCCAATGGAGAAAACATTAAAAAAACACCTTGAAATTATTGTCAAGTTTTATTGAATGGCCGTATATATGGTATTCTTGGAAACATGATACCAAAAATACCCATGACAATAACATACGAATAACATGATCAGTCGACTATGATGGTTTATTCCGAAGCAAACAAAAAATTAACCTATATGTTGACCAGCGTAACAGTAGTATTCACAAAATAATAATGAACTAACGAGTTGGCTCTTAACAGAAGCAGGTGATGGGAAGAGTTTCAATTGGCTCTTCAACAGTTATTAGCCTGAAATTGCGTCAAATCGTGAAGAAAAATAAGAGAATCAATGGTTTCACGTGAACTGCTTGGAGCTCAAGAAAGACCGGTTTTAAATTTATGAAATACAGTACTGTTCATGCCAGAAATAGGACCAGCAGGTATGCGTTCATTTGAAAAGAAAGGCCCCATAAAAAAAAACTTTTCAACACTTTCAATCAATCAAATAAAGTTGCTTCGAATAATAGCCTATATGACTGAAACGGTACGTAACTCTTCAGAATATATAGGCTAGCCCGAAATAATTTGAATGAAAATACTGTCCCGTAGTCTGATCCAACTGCCGGAAATTAAGATTCAAATTAAATTCAAGCGACATCTACGTAATACGCAAGAATAAAAAAAATCAACCTTGACACCCCCATCCATGCATATTTGGTTTTGAAGCAAATTCGGAGAGTCATGAACAAGCTATTCATTTCGGATGCAGGAACTTCTACAAATAGAGACGTCAGTACTACTCTGTGTACAAAGTGGAATGGAGTTTCATTAACTGAAAATTGAAGATAAAGTACTGAACCTTACTTGAAAGACACGTTTCCGCCGACATGCTTCCATGTGCTGGTGTGTTTAATTTGGCCTCTCGCTGTTCTCTTCACTTGGCAGTTGCAGTTAAGCAATTAAATTGTGACATGTGCATGTGTTGAAGTTTTGAAATTTTTTGAACTTCATATTGGTTGTTTCTAATGCTCGTGGAAAATTATATTTTGTGTAAATAATACGCCCACCAAAGTTACCAATAAAAATTGACAGCGTTTTTCCTTCAGTACTACTACGTAGAATAAAACATTCGTCTCTGAACTGAGCTATACTACTATAGTGCGACTTCTTCTGGAGTCATAAAATAGTAGTGTTGGTTCTTATTATTTACTTCTTTACTTATGTCTAATACCAATTTTAGGCTAGGTTATTTTTTATAGACTTAATTTTCAGTTTCAAAGACATCCGACCTGCTATTATTTGCTGCAATTGCTGAATGAGATCAAATATTTGAACTAATAAAAAATATGTATCGCTCATTGGACTTACAAAGGAAATATTTTTTCGCAAATTTTCTCCATATGACATTGGTATTGCATTCCTTTTTAATAGCTCTTATTCAATAATCAATAAAGGAATTTTCACAAACTTTAATTACTGTGACTGCTTTCACTTTCACATATGCTGAGTTGCTGACTGAATGCTTTAGGTGCTCATGAATGTTTTTGTAATGGTGTTGGAATTGGATTTAGGCATTCATACGCGCTTGAGAAAACATCTGATAAGAGATTCAACCATTTCATTCATAAATATTCTTCAATTTTAACCCGTGAACAGTTATATTATGGTGGGTTAGTTTCCATCACAAGGCAGAGCTGGGATATCTTTTCAGGCTGACACACTTTGGTTTGACTGAAGGTCACCAAAAGGCAGCTTTTGGATAGCCAAAGTTGCAGGGGAAAATCCAAAAAAATTTGAAGCTATTGAAATTTGCAGCAGACAACATTTTTCTATGGAACAAAAAAACTGGGATTTTTTCTGTCTTTGGCTCTCCTGACATGACCAAGATATATTTTATTTCTGATGTTGCTTGACACCAAATTTTGCAAATATTTCCCAGCTCTGCCAAAAAAACTACTGCACAACAGATTTTTGCATAACAGACTGCCTTTATATATGGAGGAGGTTTTTCCTCTTCCATAACAAGCAAATCTGCATAACAGACTTCATTCTGCAGAAATGCACAGAGTGGACATGAGTCCCACACGTCCCACCTTGCTTCCCAGCAGAATTTGCATTACATACTTTTCACATTACAGATTTGTCTGATGCACAAATTGAATCCATTGTGCAAGGGTCGACTGTTTTGAAGGTGAAGATCCCATTTTAACTTCAGATCTCTGAGTTTCTCTGCACCATTATTAGAATCACTCAACTGAGTCTTGAAGTATCTTTTCATCTAGAGTTTCTAGACCAAAAGCTTCTTAAGTTTCGAACAAATCCAGGTTCCCTATATATACAGTACACTTTCAATTTTTTTTAGTAATTCAGATAATATTCAGGTCATGAATTGAAATACGAAGATAGGATTTTCCCTAAAAGTTGCCGCAGTATATATATACTGCATGATGCTGCCCACTTCTGGGCAACGTCGAAAGCACTTTATCCCTCAGCATAAGAACTCGTTGCATTATTTCCCAGCGCAGGGCAAAAAGGAGACGAAATTTGATTCAAGGTGTTCGCTTTGAAGTCGGCTCTGAGGCCAACAAAGTTCACTTGAGTCACGAAGTTCGTCGATTAGTTCACTCTAATCCCATATAGGAAAAGGTAGACCTTTTTTTTTCCTCGCACCTCCCATCATATATAGCCTTATTTGGCAACCCTGCGCTTAACTCTCAAAGTAAAAAATAAATAACAAATACAAAAAAAAGTTTTCTTCCAGGGTCCCAAGTCTTACATTCCTTCTCCCCACAATTTCCCACTCGGACAAGGGGGGGATAGAAGAAGGCAATTCCCAACAGGTCAGGCTCAGCTGCATGTATATAGGGTATATGCAGCCCTGATTCGTGCACCAGGTGATACAACTTCGGACCTGATCTCACCCCCCAGATACCCAGGAAATCCTCTTTGTAGGAACCCTCTAAAAGGAAATTTGTGTCGACTCCGCCTTTGTTTTTACACGCCGAAAAAGAAAAAAAAAGAAGAGAACACACAGAGACGGGTTAATACCTTTCCTCTCTGGGGAAACAGCGACAAAATCGTTGAGCCGGAAATGATTGAAAGCTATTGACGTTGACTGACGCGAGATAAATTCAGTCGAAGAAGCAATCGGTCACTTGGAAAGAAATGAGCCAGTCTTGACTTTATTTCGTAAATCTAAAGGGATTGCAGCAACGAAAAGTTACCGTTTTTGCTTGATCATTTTGTAAATGGGCACGCGCTAAAATTTTCAGCCAAAAATTGTGTTAAAAATGTATGTCTGAGCAAGACACACACCGCATTCTGAAGACTTTTAAATGAAATATACAGGTGAACCTTGATAACTTAAACCTCTCTAAGCTGAATATCCCCCTAATTCGAATTTTTTTTAAATATCCCCATCTGAATCCCCTTAGGAACAATAGATTAAAAACCTTCCTAAGTCAAAAGTTTTTCCTTCAAACCTCCATAAGTCAAATTTTCTGTAGCCTGTTGGCCATTATTTTCTTCTCCCAAGAAAGAAAAAAATCAATGAAAACAGAAATGTATGGGTTTGAAAGGAAGTGAAAGACTTATTTCGGCAAATGAACCCCAGCCTCCAAGTTCAGCAGCCTTTTCAACTCATTTTCATAGCCTTTTAAGCCCCTGAATATCACCATTTACATTCTTCCAAGTTTCAACCTGTAAACTTCTGAACCTCCCTAAGTCAAAACCTCCCTTAGTTGAATTTTTTTTGGGAGTCCCTTAAAATTCAACTTCGTGAGGTTTGTCTGTAATACTTACTTGAGAACCAATTGCGCCATTTTCTCAAATTAATACAAAGAAATGGGATGTGTTTTGTATATGGATATACATTGAAAAAAGTTTTAGGAGTTTAGGTGTGCATTATTATACAGTTGGACCATGATAACTTGAACCTCTTGAAGTCAAGTACCTCATCCTTAAGTTGAATTTTTCAAATCTCCTCTGAATTCTTTAGAAACAGTGCATTAAAAGCATTTCTATCTCAAAGATGTTTCCTCTCAAGCATCCATGACTAAAATTTTCTGAGACCATTTAGCTATTTTTCCTGACACGAGGAAGATAAAAGCATTTAGAAAGAAACTTTATGTCTTTTGAGGGGAAGTGAAAGATTAGTTGGGCAAATGAACCCTTGCCTTCAAGTCCAGCATCCTGTCAGCTCATTTTAGAAGCAATTTGAGGCTCATAATATCACAAATTAAGATATCCTGCAAATCTTCTGCATTTCCCAGAACAACAATGCTTGTTTCCCAAACTGGAAACCTTGCAAAATTTAAACCTTCCCACATCTGAATATCCCTAGTGACTAAAATTTGTTGCTGATCTCTTGAAATTTAATTTAGAGAGGGTGAAGGGAAATTTTGGACCAATTCTGGCAGGATCAATTCATGTCTTTATTCAAATGTGGTTCTTTTATTTCTAAAGTATTACACCTTTTAGAATCTGAAAAATGAGGTGCACATCTTTTTCTGGCTTTCTGGGGATACCATTTTATGAAAAAAAAATTGACTGAAAACCCCTGCTGGTGTGCAGACCACTCACAGGTGCATGGTACTCTGGTATACTGGAGTGAATAATAGGCATGAGAGTTTAAATTTCGATTTGAATTGTAGTCGATTTTAGTTTAATTTTCTGATCATTTTTATTGATATAAATATCTTGCTGGCATTGGATGAAAATTCTTCGTTGGAATACAGTACAAGGTGCCATAAATCTTTAAAAAATGTTACACTCTCCCATATGACACTCTCTTTTTTCTTATTAATTTTGAAGAAATGGTGCGCGAGGTATTTAAAAAATATGGTAAATCAATGGACAGGCGCGTGGAATATTGTTTCCTTGGAAAAAATTCCTACTGCGTAAATACAAAATATATTTCAGCTACGTGTTTTTTTTCGTTCTTAGAGGAATATTTAAAGTCTCCTCTTCTTTTATGGATAATACCGACACGGCTATAATACACCTTCATGCAGGAAAGGTTGAAGGGTATTTTCAGCATAGAGATAATGACTTGCACGGCGCGCCAGAGCATGTGAGTAGGCTGTTTAATTACGGCCGGGTGCACAGGCAAAACTTGTGCTGTATAAGTCATTTCAAAAGTCCACTTTCTACCTTGCTGGAACATCAAAGAGGGTGAAAAGGGGGGGGGGGGTTAAGATACGCTTTAGTAGTCAGGCAGACATCAATTTCAACCTGCTGGGAAATATGCTTGAAATTCCTACCTTTTTTTGGGGCCATGGGAAAGTTTTTTTCTTTTACGCGTGATTTGAGACGCATATTCGCTTTAATTAAGGGTTAGAAAATCGCTCTCAGTTTTTATAACAATGAAGTTATATTCTTACTGCAACGAATTTGCGTGTACAGTATATAACAGTTATTTGTTTTATTTTAATTATTTGGTTTCATATAAAGGGTCTTCTGCCGTTGTTTTCGGGGTTTCCTGCATGCACCGCCCAAATTCTCTCACCAACAAGTTTTTTTTTCTGGTCCGTTAAATTTTTTAGAGAGATTTTTGTTGGACACGGACCGGAAACAAATTGTTGTTGAGAGAATTACTTGTAAATAACCCTTATATGGCTATAACGTGAGTATAGAAGACCCTATGCAAAAACAAAATTAAAATTAAAAATCGCTGTCATACAGAGAAATTTGTTGTAGAAATTTCTCTGTAGCATGACAGTTATTAAATTTGGTCCCTCTACAGCGAATATGTATCTATAAAATTCAAGAGACAAGAAAACCAATGTTGTTGAGAGAATTTCGTTGGTTGTAATCTCTGTATACAAAACAAGGGACAAGAAGAAATTCACGGTTGAGAGAATTTCTTTGTAGGCAGATGAGTGAACTCGTACTAAAGGATATTCGAAGTTTATGTTGAGTAAACTGTTCAAAAATAGGTAAAAAAAAAAAACCTGATGCGTGTATAATCATGCGTCCATTCATCTTCTAAAAAAAACGCTTCTCGGTAGAAGAGTATATATAGTCATCACAGAGACTCGAGATAAAATCTGATTTCTTCGATAAGCTTTGTTTTTAAATTATTTTGGAAAAGCCGAGAGAAAGAAATCATTTTCATGCAGGAAAATTGAATCAGGAGAGGTTTGCATATCTTCCAATTTCTAAGTTTTCGATGCTAGATGTAATTTTTTGCCATATTACTATTATTGAACCTTTTTTAGATGTGTAAATGAGAGTTTTGAGCATGTATCGTGAAAAAGTTCACGGAAAGCTTAGCACGCCCATGCATGAGCATGATACTTGAAAAAAAACGCACAAAA
This sequence comes from Notodromas monacha, assembly GCA_905338405.1. NCBI lineage: Eukaryota > Metazoa > Arthropoda > Ostracoda > Podocopida > Cyprididae > Notodromas > Notodromas monacha. The sequence continues at coordinate 23,069 of CAJPEX010003741.1, forward strand.
ACGGTGCAATAATATTCCAGCAATACAGCATCAAAAGACATATTTTTGAATATTAGTGAAGCAATGAATTAATTTGAAGACAAAGATGCCCGACGATCTCTTCCGATTCCAGAAAAATAAGACCGTTTTGTTATTCTCAGAATGGCAAGGAAAAAAGCAGAAAAGACATTCTTCGTTTTTTCCATGATTTTTGTGTGTGCTTATTATCGAGCTTTTTTTTTACCTCAAAATGTTGGAAGTTTCAAGTACAAGTATTTTTTCCCTTACCCGACAGGAAATTCAGCATGCGCGTGTTTTATCCAACTATAGTCATGATTACGTGAAGTTTCACGCAGGAAAAGTTAACTTGAAGTCACAAATCGCGGATAATTGATGGAAGAAATTTGAATAATTGTTGATGATTTTCAAGGCACATCTTTGTTCATTTGATTGAATAATTTATTCCGCGAAGCACTGAGGTTCAAATAAATTTTGAGTGTTGTAAATCTTGCCATATCGAGATAAGTCACGAACTTAATTTTACGAGCTGAGATAGAATATCTTGATCTACGTGAAAATCGTGTCACTTTTCCAAAGCCAAACAAAATTAGTCAAAATTGATTATGAATGAATGAATGAACAGAACACTTTCTTTGCTGCTTTTCGGGGTGCACAAGGTTAAATCAAGATTTCCACATTCAAACCCCCTCCCCACCCAACCAAATCAACTCACTCTTGAAAAAATGGAAATCTTGAAAATTGATTATTTTGATCAAATGTACTCAGACTCAGTCATGCTCCGAATGAAGCGCTTCTCAATTTTTATCTAACCTTTCTCTTCTGATGCGAGCCTCGTAAAATAGTTGATTGCTGCTGAGATTCAGTTTTTTTATTTTGGATTTTGAAGAAAACTTGTTAAAACCATAGGCTTGGTCTTGAGAGAATTTAGAAAAGTCCATTGCCAAGAACCTTAACACGCGAACAGGAAAGTTGGAAGCGCCGGTTTGCAATAACGGGTCCATATTAGTCGGGCGAAAAAGGTGCAACAGCAGGAGGAGATTACCCTAAAAGTTGGTCTTCTTTTTTTTTCTCATGCCTCCCTCTATCTCTCATCCATCTCTTCCTCTTAATATTTTCTCCTGCAACTTTTCTTCTTAGAAAATTTTTTTCGATTAATTTCAATTCTTCTCCATCCTTCTTATCGCGGGATTCAGCGCTGTGTGATGCATCACGGAGCGAGAAGATCAAACGGTCTGTATATAAAGAAAATTGGTCTTTTTCTACTTTGTTTGTTCGAGTATATACGTGAATAAATAACATAAAAAAGGCTGGTTTTATTTCATAGAAGCTTATCATACTTGCTTGAAGGTATTTTCGGCTCGTTCCGCTTTTTTCTGTCCGCCTCTTTATTGCACGCGTCGGAGGTCAAGAATTTGTAATTTTCTGACGAATGCGCAGATTACATGCCGAAGAAAAGGGAAAACAAGAATAAAGTGGCAGAAATGTATGACTCTGACCCTGAAGTTTAATAAGCATTGAATGATAAAGGTGCTGGCAAACTCATATAAATCATTTTGCAATCGAAATTATCGAATCCTCTCTTTAAATTCTTCAAGATATACAGTATTGCCATATGACGCGTAAAATATTTTGAGGAAAATATTCCTGGTAGATTGAAAAGGATTATATTAAAGAATTAGCGCATTTAAAAAAATTAATGAACAAATGCAATAATATAAAAATACTATAGAAGCATTTCGAGCTTTTTGCATGACTGCTATTGAGAAAATTGTTTCACGAGTTTTAGATAATATAAATGTTAGTAAAAGCATATATAGGCTGAAATCGTTACCATAGCACCTATACCTGCTGAAACATAAACAAGTTAATTATTCTTGCGTCATCTTGACTATAATGGTTTTGCTAATACAAGAGCTATGATGAGAAGAGTTTATTTATTTTTACCCGAAAATTTGGCATAAATTATCTCAACTCATGGGAAATTCCCGAAACTGCTTCCAGGACTGGAGGCTGTTTTTTCGAGACTCTGCTCGAATGGCACTTGAAATAAATGAGTCGACTGTAAAATGGAATCGCCCGTCCGTTTCAATCACACTTCTCCAAAAACATTTAAAAAAAAGTATGTTATCGCCAAAGTGTACTATATACTGTACCGTAGAATTTGTGCAAATGCGGTGAATATCTGTCAGGTGCACATACGAAACGTCCATCAGAACCACTTGTGCATCTGACATTACGGGTGACACGTGGCCTTGAAGAGCTCGTAAGGACGAAAAGAAATAAACAATTTATGGAATAAATGATTCAATTCAAAAAGAGAGGATGGATAAAAATCCATGCGAAATCCCCGTCACCTTATTCTTTCGACATCGACACACTTCATTTTAGAGCAGTATATACGAGGTTTTCGACGCAAAAAAGCCTTTTCTGACAGAATATTTGGCGTTGGGGCTTGTTCTTTGCAAAAAATTTAGCAATAAAATGATCACAATAAACGTTTTTGGGCGTGGAAAAAGTTAAAGGTTATTCACGCGTTTCCTATACCCACTATAGCTGCTGCAAAAATTTTTCCTGTAATAACTTATAAAAGAATATAATATTTTTTTTATAATTCGAACAAATTTTCTCAATTTTTGCCAAACATGAGGACTTTGAGGAGTGATTTAAAATGTTGAAATTGAAGTGTTTGCGAGTATGTCTTTGAGAGCATGTGATCTAACATGCCGATGACCAAGCACATATGTTGGAGTCAGTTTGAAAAAATAACTATACATTACCGTGCCTTCTTTATAAAAGTACAAATAGGCCTATGAATATTGCTGCTCCTTAAATTTGACAAATTTCGGAATAGCACAATAAAATGTGATGTCAACCCAGCACTTGACTCAGCTTTGTTGGCCTGTTAAAAAGTGTCATTAAAAATACTTTACTTGTAAACTGGAAATTTAGAAAAACATTTCTGAAAAAAGATGAATATTCCAAAGAGAACTTCCAATAATTTCTTGAGGAGTTCCATGAAATCCCGTCCTTCAAAATTTCTGGAGAATATAACGGTACAGAGAAGTTGAAAACGCTGTTTATTCCGAGAACAATATTTTCTTTACACTTTTTGAAAGACCCTCGCGATCGAAAGATTTTTTTTCTCATTTAAATCTGGATCCATGTGTGCAACAGGAGTGCCTTGGTTTCCGCGAAAATGACGCAGGGAGAAGCGGGAGGACTCGATCACCATCCATCATGCCGTTGACACGCAAAATTTTCAACGCATTCCAGACCGAAATCTTGTCTGACATGATAGAACAGTTTCCCTGGAAAACAGAGAAGCTCATTTTGCGAGACATGAATAAGTTCTTGTTGAGGAAGTCACGAACTTGCTCCGTTCATTTGTTCTATCGAACTTGAATCTCTGAGTTGCACTCGAGACCATTCGAGATGAACGATTCAAGTCTTGCGGTAAATTCCTGATTTATGCAGATTTTCAAGATGATGAAAAACAAGGCAAATAACTTCTCGATTCTCCTTATTGGA
>CAJPEX010003742.1:1764-26593 GCA_905338405.1 Notodromas monacha
TTTTTTTTTTCCTGCGGAATTGCAAGAGTTCAGCAGGGTCCGACTTCTTCGTTCGAAATTGAGCTCGTTTGACGGTCAATTTTAGTTTGATGCGCAAATAAAACCAAGGCTCAGTACTTGAACTTCCAAGTGCGCTAGCGGGATTTATTGTTCAAGTGCTTGTTTAAATCATTTGTTGATTCCGTGATTCACTTTTCGCTTTACTTGGCTTAGTTGCAACGCACGCAGCTGCTGCACAACGGGGATCTCGCTTCTCACGTAGCAGAACTGCATGTCGTGACGATCAAGTTTGCATGCCGTTAGTGGGTTGAATCTGTTTTAAATATTTGAACACGTTTTCATTTTTTTCTCCAACTTCAAAACGGAAGCAAATGTTTTAATGAACGAGATTCCTGACGTTAGCCAACGGTTTTATACAATCTAGTCGATCTTCCTTTCGAATTTATTCGATTTTAGGCGCCGTGTCTTTTCATCATCATCGTTTCATGTGTGCATTGAATTTATTTTTTCAATTCCCGGGCGACTTCCGTTTTCATGTAGAATTTTTTCCAAGAAACTATTTGGAAATTTGTCTCCAATTTTTTGTTCTTTAACGGAATGCATGACTTAATTTAACCTCCGTTGATGTGACCTTGAACAGATAAAAACATTTAAACGTCAAAAAAGAGGCAAAAACAAATACCGTTGGAGGTTTCTGGTTTCGTATTTTTTTAACGATGCAGTTAATTGTTCCGCTGCATATTTGCAGAATTCAGCGTGTACGAACTTTGTTTTGCTTCTAATAAGAGCGCGAGAATGAGAACGGTATTTTAAAAAAACACCTGAGGCGATAATTCTAATTTATGGGAACACATTTATCAATATCCAATTTTCTTTTAAATGTTTAAATAAATTATCCTTGAAAACGGCGAATTTACGAAACTGGTCATTTTCAGTATTCGGAATGTTTTTTGCTTCACATTTTGGAGTTTCTTTTTGCATGTGTGGAATATAGTAAATGAAACGTGATGTTTGGCCACAATTTTTAACGAATTTTGCTCTCGTCTTTGGCCACGGAATTTGATTCTGTATCTTTGAGGAAAAAATGTCTGAAGCTTCATATGATTGAGCTACTTCCGATTAAGCTTCCGGAATAAATTGCTTTCATCGCCAATTTTAGCCAACGAATATGTTTTCCCGCCGACGAACCATGACAGAAATTGTTTTCATTATTTTCAAAGCCTTCACAATTTTCTTTGTAAAGACACGTAGCTCGTGATTTTCAGGAAGAAGAAAGTTGTGTGTCGTCCAAGTATTTTTGATCGAATCTTTAAAATATAGCGTGCTTCTGTTTCTAGATTCACGTGGATATATGTCAAGTTGGAGTATTTTCTTGCATTAAAACTACGGAATCACGGGGGCAAAAAAAAACAAAACAAATGAGCTCATGTTGAGCACGTATGTTGCAGTTACGACCTTCGTTCCCCGTAGCATGTTCATCTGTTCATCGATCAGCGCGACGTTGTTTCCTACGCTGGCTTGTTTGTCGTCTCCCTTGTTTTTTTGTTGTTGAAGAATATTGTATTCGATGACATTGCAACGATCTTGGGCTGTCCGAAACTTACCAGATTTTAGCTAGCGTTTTATCCGAGGTGAATTTCTTCTGTGTATTTGAAACCTGTCTTGTTGCGGAGACAATTTTCAAAGAAATCTGTCTTCAGCATGAGTATTCGGTTCAAGAATAATTTCGAGGCCTTGAAACAGCCCAAGAGTACTGGTCACTTGATCCATGTACAGTACTGTATTGGTGGGAAGTAATTCGTATTCATGTCTGTGTTTTCCATTTACCACAAAACAAATCAATGCGAATAAATTAAAATTATTCCCTTCGTTTTGAGCCGGAATCTGCTCAACATGAGTACAACTTGATCTATCAAATGCTCTGATGTGATCTTGAAATAATAAACTGTTATCTTCCCAGCGAGCAGAATCGATTATCTTACCAAAAAAGTCTTGGACGTCTCATTACTCGCTTAGTTACGATAAACCTGTTTTGGATTTGCAAGCACTTGATTCAATCGCGCTGGTTTTTATGATGAAAAAAATGGGAAAACTTCGCTGTTACAGTAATCTGCTGATCGTGACCGATACAGCTGCTATTTTCATGGGATTCTAGATTGCGAAAATGTGGTATTCACAAAGGAACATGCGGCTTCAGTAGATGCATCAAGTGAAACCATGAATGATTTTTTGTATATGTAGCAACTTGAGAGGGATCGAAGAAAGCAAGATTGAAAAGGATTGATGGAAATTCATTCAGCGCGTAACTGGCTCAAGAACATTTTTTAAAAATAAATTAGGGTTGTTCTTCCGATATAATTGTTGTCGTCCTTGTCTTTCTGATCTATTTATGGCTTCATAAACATTTTTCTAATGTTTAAATTTTGTTGACTGTGCTACCGTTTATTTTCAAATAATTCAAGCGTGGACCGCATCCGAGTTTTGTTGAAGAAAACTCCTGGAAAAAAGTGTGGCTTATGATTTCGTAGATACTGCTTGCATACCCAAAACGCAGCGCACCAAGATTTTGTCCTCGAACTTGAGAAAACTCCGATATGTATTAGCATTAGTTATGAAAGAAAAGTTCTCGAGAGCGGAAGAAAAAGGAACACAATACTACAAGTATATGAGCGAAGGAAAGAACAAGTAGCACGTAGGGCTCGGAAGACAGATGATGCGACGTTGTGCCCTTGCTCTCGTTTTTCCCCGGTTCTGCCATGGAAATGTCGATGACGCGTTGGGGCAAAGATGCATCGGGAAGCCATGAAAACATTGAAATTGTTGTTTTCTTTTTCATGTGTGCATCTAAGTCTCATTGGTGCTTAGATCTCGGCCAAGTTTTTTTTTTGTCCTTTCATTGTGTTTTTCGTCGGCGACGGACGAGAGAGAGGATGACGCAAGCGTCCGCTTTGCCCCTGGGTGTTGTCGAAAGTTTTGAGGGGGAGCTTTCATGTCATCGATCTCGGTTTTACAAGTTTGCTTGTGTTGAAATGGGCTCCTCCGTTGTGTCCAGAATAGCCTGTACTTTTAGTATTGTGTTCCTTTTTCTTCCGCTCTCGAGAACTTTTCTTTCATAACTAATGCTAATACATATCGGAGTTTTCTCAAGTTCGAGGATATCCCCCCCCCCCCCCCCCCAATTCGTGAAAACGTCTTGATGCCTGTTTTCGTGCTTCGAAAGCCGTGGATTCCGGAATCTGCCGTCAGATCTATTATGCACGCTTGTGTATATGATAAGCTACACCCGTAATAGTGGGAAAATTGTTGTTTGAAGGCTGAGGGCTTTAGCTGAACAAAACCGTATTTCGAGGGGCTCTTTGATCTTTCGTATCATTATTCTGTACCTGTATTAGCAACTTCCCGGGAGAGTGTTTCCTTCATGACCGTTGGTTCAAAGTTTGCGAGTCGAAACTGTTGTAGAGCTTCTTTGTATCTTTGTCTGCGGAGCACCTCGAATATGGATGCAGTATTTTCGCGAGGGCTCGATTTTCGAGCACCAGTTTCGAACCTTTGCTCCGCGCCCAGGGTTCACGTTTAAATATTAGTGATACACCGATGGAGTACAGTATAGTAGTTGTTGATCCTGGCTGAGGTCGGGTGTCTGTGTCCGTGCGACGGCGTTCACTTGGCTTCCTCTTGTCCCATATTTTTTCCTATCTTATGTTACGGGGAAACCGTAGGGGAATCCATCCATCCATCCATCCATTCATTAACGTGCTCCCGTTGCGTAGCGTTTAACCTTGTTTCTTTCCCTCTGGTTTCCCCCACGTACCATACTCACATTCTCTCCATATCTTCTTATTTTTCCCATCTCGAGTCTTTTTGTGATGGTTGCAAACGATACTGGGATTTTTGCATAATTTTCTTCGCTGCGGGGAACGTGTTTTCTGTCAGTGGGATTGAGGTTATTCCATCTTGACTGAGGCGTAGCTGCAGGGAAAGAGCTTTGACTCTGTGAAAGACAGGTGGGTTTGTGAGTGTAACTCCTATGAACTCATGATCAGCACTGGGGAAAGTACGAAGGAGGAATTGCATCAATTATTCTCAACTGAAAATCACATGCCGTTGAAGCACGATCACTTCCTAAGGCTCCTGTGTTTCTGAAGATTTATTCTTAGCAGAAATGCCTCGTTTAATTTTTTAGTGTTCTGCTAAAAAAAAGTAATTTTTGATACCTGATCAATATCTTGAATATTTTTGTAATACAAACGAAAGAAAGTGACGAAAATTTTCGACGTAAATTGACGAACTCTTTCTTGCTGTGCATTTGATGGAAGTCTTCTTCACACTCCGGTTGATGAAACACGAAATAAACTCCCTAGGCATATTTAAATTTGCACAATACTGTGCAGTACTTTAGTATGCCTGTTGTATGAAAAAAGTTCGAATAATGGGAAATTCTTTCATAATTTGAAGCTCTTTGAAGATTCATTTTCAAGTTGCGTGCTCAAGTACTGTACTGAGGAACACCCGTGATTGAATGTTTACATTTTATATGATTTCCACTTTTTACAGCTTGATATTTGATTCAGTCGCGTATGTGAAGGGAACAAGAGCGTTTCTGCTTGCTGGATTATGCGAAAACTAGGCTATAAAAAAATCAATCGAATTTCATTTTGAGCTTCCAGTTCGAGAATATATCGGCATCAGAAGAGCCAGTCGGTGTTGGTGTAGTGTTGGCTTCAAGCTAAATTTACCCTCTGTAGAAAGAGTAGAGTTCGATTTTCTTATCGGCTTTTTAAAGTCAAGAGATCTATTATGCATGCGTGGGGAGATCCGATTAAAAAATTCGAATTTATCACGACGAGAAAAAAAAGTGCGCCCTTAACGAATATGACGAAGTGCATGCGTGAGGTCCCAGGACGTCAGCGATAATTATCGATCCAGCGATAACCACCCGATGTGCAACGGGTTCAAGTGGGACGGAATGGGTCTCACAAACCTTCACTGAATGAGGAAAATAAAATGTGAGAACAATGAAAATAAAATGTGAGAACGATGGAAATAAAGCGTGAGTCAATCCCCTGTTAGCGACAGAGATAACGAAGTGGCTCCCTTTTTTGTCGGGCTGCATGTTGCTCACCGGACAAGTCTGGTCGGACGGGTCTGTTGGTTTCGGCGTTTCTGGAGGTTCCTAATGCTATTTTGAAGGATTGCTTGCGTAATCATGAACGCTGGAAGGAACCGAAGAGACGAGACTTGAGATGATTTTAAGGAATTGCTCAATCGAGGCTTGGAAAAATAAAGCTTCTGCAGACTGACCAGGGTCACATGTATGATGGTTGTTCCTGGGTTTTCCCCCTTTGTACTTTGATTCCCTTCCTGATTGAAATGCAAGGAGATAGTTTTACTTTTCACAGACATGATGGATCATTTTCTGCCCACTGACACAATTTTTGTTCGACTGCATTGAAAAGGAGAAGATATTGTACACAGAGGATTGTACGTTAGTTGATGACTGTAAGTTAGTGCACCTCATCACGGTGGAAATTTGGTTTACCTGACAAAATCACAAAATATTTCAAGATTTCCTGGGTATTTCTGCCTTTTTCTGTGTATGCAAGTTCCTACTTTTATTATGTCAGTGACGCTGATCGGGAAAATTTACTCTCAAGTGTCCGCTTATAAGGACTAAGTGTCCCATTATTTTTCGTTTTGAATCGTGATTTCGTCAAAATTGAAGGGAATCGCTAAATGCCGAAAGGAGACTTTCTTCAAGTTTTTGAATTGATTCCTCAAAGGGTGGCTGGAATTATTCAGTGATTCCGGTAACCGAAGAACTTCAAATCAAGATACAGTACTTACAAACAATTACATTTCAATTCTCCGCCGTAGGTTTCTCGTGAGAATTTTTTATGCAGTACGTTCTCCGGGACAAAATGTGTTGGCGAGACCGACGTCTTGTGTGTCAATTGTCAATGCAAAAATGTGATGAATAATTCCTCATTCGTGTTTCTGCGTCGAACAAATGCATCAAAATAAATTTTACTTGCAGAGGATTCGACTCGGAAAGTCGGGTGTGGTCTTCGTGGTTTACGGACCCCACCTTAATTTAAGGATTACTTCGTCGCTTTTGCATCCCAAGTATCTCCCATTCCCACAAATGAATGGAAACAACCCGGGCTTTGTCACGAAGTCTCAGTCACAGAATTCACGAAGGCAGGCAAACAGTGATTCCCTTTTTACCGCAGTCAAGGTTGTAGGGTCGTCAGTCTCGACCAGGATATGTCGTGTCGAGGATGAAAGGGGGAAAAAATCCCCAAAGCTTCGACACCCGAGAATTGGGGCTGGGCAAATCGGGTATCCGTGTGGGATGGTGCCGGCGGCTGTCGGTTCTTCGCGTGGGTTCGACGGGATCCGAACAATCCTTTCTGTGGTCCCTTTCGGAACATTATTCCCTTTTTCGGGGACTGATTGAGTGCTTTCACAAGTCGCGGTTGACTTCGCGACGAGTTATCCGCTGTATTAATGTTTGTTTTGGTTCTTTGGGGCTTTTGTTATTGTTGTTACGACGCTGGGATGGGGTATCCCCTTTACGAATGTTTATTTTTTGCTACTCGCGTTATTTTTACGGGTATCAAGTTTCAATCAAAATACTTCACAGGAACCCCTTTGACTTGTACCAGCATGAAAAGTTGGCAACCGAAAACGTAACAACACACGAAGATGTCGGAACGTTTATCGCTGTCGTCGGTCGTTAATCGTAATCCAAGGAATCCAAGAATATGATCCGTTTCATTCAATCAGAACTGCACAATTTCTACCGTGTGGATCTGATTTCTAATCACGCTTCGGAATATTTTCCGCGTATGAGGGAGGGTTTCAAAATTTGATCAATTGATTGATATTAATGTCTTTTTGGTTCCGAATACTGAATCCTTCGAACACAATCGTAGAGTTGTATCACATGACTGGAAGCGACTGTGTCTTTTTATGCTGAAATGTTTTCTTAAATTCTTTGCGCATGATTTGGCAAAATTGAAACATTTTAAAATGTAGAAAATGGGCTTTTGATCCGGGACATGGTTTCTGATGTAGTGAAATGATCTTTCAGTTATACGCTGTATTCAATTTTGCTTCACTGCCTGCGGACAACGAAAAAAAGTGCAAATGTAGAGATACACTTTATTTTTTACAGTTATAGATAGGTTGACTTTAAGCTCACAGTCTTCTCAGCGTGAATGACCAACAATTGCAAAATTTTCAGGATATTGTCAAATACTGTATAGACGAAGAAAACATGCATCCGCGGAACAAGGAAATTTTATGTGGTGAATATAATGGCCGACTGATCTTTCGCAATATTCCATAAAAATGGTCAAACGTTTTACCTAGTATAATCGGAGTCTAAATGGCAAACTGATATTTTGCAATACTCTATAAAACTGACCACACTACTCAAATGCGTATAATGCGAGTATGGGATTGGTGTATAGAGTCATGGACGTGAATTCAATCCTACGAAGTCCGGTCACTCAAGCTGTTGCGGCGAGATTATGTTTTCCCCCGTCGTCGTTCATTTGTGATGCGGGCAGAAGGAGGTACAGTATATGGCACTGAACGAATCTAGAGCGTGCTTTCCCCTTATTTTTTTATAGCATCTCTCTGCCTATCCTTTACCCCGTGTATTTTTTCTTCTTTTTTTTTTGTAATGTCGAGAGTCCAGCTTTGGAAGTGATTCCGGTCACGAGCTGTCGAGTTTGGGCTTCGCTGGCGGCAGCAGCAGACTGACTTTCCTGGGCACTCTTGTTGTATTCAGCGTTGCCATGGGAAAAAGGGGGGAAAGTGCGGTGTATGCCTCAATGTGTATACGGACGCATATGGGGTGTACCCCCGGGGAAAGAAGAACCCTGCATGGGTTTGATGGTGGAATTGTGGGAAGCGTGAGATTTATTCCAGGGTATCTCATCCGAGATTGAATTTTAGAAATTGCCGCAATTAGTCTTCACTCGTGGGCGATACGGCATATTCGTCGGATGGGGATAGCATATACGTATTTTTTCCCTCGTGTACAATATTTCAGGCAAGGAACCGATATATCAACGAAAACGGACCATTTTGGATGCTGCGAATCATTCGATGGCCATGTCGTGGTTTCAGTTTCCCCGGGAAAACCTACTTTATCGGGATTATTTCGAAGAATAGGACATTTTTCCCATGAAAAAATCCCCATTCGCCTCCTTTTTTCCTTGAAAAAAAAAAAAAAATACTGAGCGTCGTTTGCTAAAAGCAATTTCTTCGGAGCTGCTTCCGAACGAAAACGTGCATCAGTTTTTCTAAACGCTTTTACACTTTCCCGTATTTACGCCGTAGTTCCAGATTGGATTCTGTCACGAAACTTTGTCGAAGTGATCTTTTATTTTTCCCATGTTGGTGCTGGAGGAAAATTCTCGATGAAAAAAAAAAGTTTCGGAAGGTTTCGTGGGGCGACGACCGGCGGATTTCTGAAGTGTTCCAGTTGATGGAAACGATGCAATCTGTGTGATGAAGACAGTACTTCCGGTCGTCAGAAATCGGTTTATGCTTAATGGCTTTTTCCGAAGCCTGATGGAGAAAGTGTCTCAATATTTACGGTTTTTCTGGAACAATCCATTGATACATCTGAATCATGAGTCTTAATCTCGCTAAATAAATCTTAACCTTGATAGCAGGTTTGAAAATAACCGCATAAGCTTCATCCTGTTGATAATTTCTCTCTTGAAATGTGCATCAAGATGCCATCTCAAGATCGCGGAAATGCCTCCACTTTTGCCCTATTTGTTCTCGATTTTTCCCGTACGTTATTTGAGTTTGGATGCTGCAGTGCAAAAATTTTATTTTGAAACATTCAGGTTCGGGCGGTTGCGTTGAAACAAGAATTATAGAAATTCGCACTTTGTGTACAGTTATGCCTCTAAGCTAATTTTAATGAGAATAAATCAAGTTTGGAATGAAAAAGCCGGAATTCAGTGAAACGAAAGTTTAGTTTAATTTCTTATTCACGGGTACCGAATTTCACCCTTATCTCTGTCGGAAGTGTTCAAGAATGATTGCCAACGTGTCAGTAAATTCAATTGACCCGTATGAAAATGAAGGAGTGTCATGCGAGTCTTGGAGTCGCCGGCAAAAATGTATTCATTGGCCAAACAAATAAAAGTACCTTTCACTGTAGACTGGGGTTCAAATAAGAAAAAATCCAGCACAGTACTCGAAAAAATCACGAGACGAATTATGCAAATATAATTCAGATCACAAAGTTTAAATTATCTCTCATGTCTTCACTCGTAGCATGACAACTAAATCAGAGAAAAGGCCGGTTCCGTTCAACTGCTGGAGAGCTCACTCGATTGCCTTGCGATATTTATCCAAGTGCGTAGAAGAATGCTAATTAATTTTGATCTATATGGTCTTGATGCGAGAATATTTGACTTGAAAATCAAATTCTGGTTTTTTGTGTGCTTAGAGGTTGTTGTTGTTGTTGTAAATGTTGATGAATTAGGCTCCGTATTCGTCTTCTTTTTTATTACTGTATTAGATTTCATTCGTACGCCGATCATTCCGCCGAACATGAATTCCGTATGTAACTCAGAAAAAGTTTACTTTTTGACGAGCCTCAGTCACTCGAATCGGGAATGAAATGAGGAAGAAAAAGTCTGTGCGACGTGTATCGCAAAGCATCAATCTTGATCGCGTCGAATTCCGACTCAGTCCGCGCGCATCTCCTGCTGCTTCGCTTTTCCCCCGGCAGCTCCCCCGTCGAACAGCTTTCGCCATGTTGTCGACAGGGCTTCCGTCGGTTTCAAACGAACACATTGTCGTGTCTGGGGGGGGGCATACTGATGATGATGATGACGATGCCGATGCCGACGAGGATGTCGGTTGTGTTGCGCCGGACGAAGTCGAGTTGCGAGATCCTCTCTGGGCTTGACGACGATTTCCCTGGTGGCGACCGAACATGTCTCTAGAAGTAGTCTTTACCTTTCAGTGGAACTTCTTGGGAAGTTTCGCTGTCTGTCGACGTGTGGATTAGATTTGTGTTACTTTCTCGATTATTGAATAAGACGTTATTGATTGAAAGACGCATTCTTGTTTCTGTGTGTGTATATAAAGATGAGAATTTGCATGTTAATATTAAACGCACTTTCGTTAAATCCAACTTTTTATTGCTTCGGTAACCAGCCTAATTCCTTCAACTTTTCCCAAAGGAATCGTCAGTCTAACACACATGCTCTTGAACTGATGACGATAGCCAAGACTTACGTTTTCTTGAATTTTTAACTATCGAATGAAAAGGCTACCAGATGTACAGTAATTCCCCGAGTAATGTGAGACGCACTTCAACATTGTGTAGGCATTTGTTTTCAGCATTTGAGAAGCTTCATTACTCGACCGTTTTTCAGTTTTAATGTCTCGTAAGCTGTTAGCCTGGGAAAAGGTTTCCTGCATTTAAAAGTCCTGGCAGCGTTTGATTCATAACTTTTGACGGTGGAAAAATGAAGCGTGAAATGGATTCCGGACTGCGATATAAATCTTTCTCGTAAGAATGAACGGTACTGCTGAGGAAAAATGCTCGACAGTTTTAAAAGAAACCCTCCTGCGACTTTTGTTTGATTGATCCAAGGATAATCAAGAAGAGAAAACAGTTTATTTATTCATTTATTTGAAAACACTCTTTTCGAACGATTTGCGGGGAAGCTGAATCCAGCTGTGCGTGAAACCTTCGTTTCCTTTCGCCATCAAATTCGAATTATCGATAAAGGCGTTTACAGGAAGTATCACCGAGGAGGATAGCGTAATCTTTGTGATTGCCTATGAATACCGTACAAGTACCGTAATTAAAAACCACGTGGATATCCTTGCAGGAATCATTTTCAACGTCCCTGATGAAACGCCTGCCATTTTCCATTTTCTTGGAATGTTGGGTGTTGATGAACAAAAATGAGGCTTAACCATAAAATGGAACACAATTTGAAAGGTACGATAATTCGATAAACTGCAATGCACGGTACAATGAAGATTTCTGAATTTTGATCGCTTGAACTATTCAGAAGACGCAATTCAAACCCGGTATACAGTATTACTTTTTAACCACCCGCTATTTTTCTACTTGTGCGGGATTTCCATTCTGCTTCTTCGTCGTCGTCGAGTGTTCATCTCATACTTCCTCCCGTCTAGACGAATTAAGTTTGATAGTGAACAGCATCTCTACCCGTATTTTCTCATCTCATCGCACTCCTCTCCAATTCCGTATGCAAATATGCATCCTGCAGGTGCTCCCGCGTCTGCTTGTTGCTTATGATGATGATGACAGTGATGAGCCGCAACATAAAGCAAGGAGCAGGAATAGAGAAAGGGGGGGGGGAATCAAGGGACCTCCGTAAGAATATTGCTACACTGTTCTGCTCGAAATATCCCCGCTTTCTGAACTTATCAGCGTATAGGATACGTTACGAATGGATTGATCCCTTGGATTAAAGCCCCTGGGTTCTGGGTGGGTGTCTGAACTTCCGCCGTTCCACGATTTAATCTTTGAGAGTGTCGACACCCGAGACCCGACGCAACGTAGTTGAACTTTCAACTGCTATCGATTTCATTTTGTAGCTGTGTAAGCGTAGCTGTGATTTGAACGTGATNAACTTCCGCCGTTCCACGATTTAATCTTTGAGAGTGTCGACACCCGAGACCCGACGCAACGTAGTTGAACTTTCAACTGCTATCGATTTCATTTTGTAGCTGTGTAAGCGTAGCTGTGATTTGAACGTGATGAGACTGGGACTGATGAGCCTCGTGTGTTGGGATATAGTGCCTCTCGTGTTGTGACAAGCGTTGTTGGAATTTGTTCCATGGATGTATTTAACGTTTACTTCGATTAAACATTTGGGTTGATGAAAAAAATGACAATGAACTCTGTTTGGAAAAACGAGTTTCTGATACAGCTCTTTCTTTAATCGAGACGCCAAAATGTCGGGACATGTAGTAGCTTGGGTTGCAGTGTTACTTACATTGAAATTACTGTAAATTGAAATAAATTATTGTGTGGATGTTCCTCACTGTCTTTTGTCCATCAAATGAATTATTTTCAACTTCTCATTGAATTTAGAAAAATTGAAAATCATATTTTTCGACTTGTGGAGTTGAAGAGGATAGGACACGTTGAGAATGTAGGAAAGATACAGTAAATATCCCGACAGCTTTCCAGTCCCATGCAGTTCCAAGCTCCCTTGGTGACCTCCAAAAAGGTTTTGTAAAATATTTTTTACCAGTGTTTAAACTTCCGCCGTTCCACGATTTAATCTTTGAGAGTGTCGACACCCGAGACCCGACGCAACGTAGTTGAACTTTCAACTGCTATCGATTTCATTTTGTAGCTGTGTAAGCGTAGCTGTGATTTGAACGGGATGAGACTGGGACTGATGAGCCTCGTGTGTTGGGATATAGTGCCTCTCGTGTTGTGACAAGAGTTGTTTGAATTTGTTCCATGGATGGATTTAACGTTTACTTTGATTAAACATTTGGGTTGATGAAAAAAATGACAATGAACTCTGTTCAGAAAAACGAGTTTCTGATACAGCTCTTTCTTCAATCGAGACGCCAAAATGTCGGGACATGTAGAGTAGCCTGGGTTGCAGTGTTACTTACATTGAAATTACTGTAAATTGAAATAAATTATTGTGTGGATGTTCCTCACTGTCTTTTGTCCATCAAATGAATTATTTTCAACTTCTCATTGAATTTAGAAAAAATTGAAAAACATATTTTTCGACTTGTGGAGTTGAAGGGGATAGGACACGTTGAGAATGTAGGAAAGATACAGTAAATATCCCGACAGCTTTCCAGTCCCATGCAGTTCCAAGCTCCCTTGGTGACCTCCAAAAAGGTTTTGTAAAATATTTTTTACCAGTGTTTATTCTTCTCTGATCAACCTTCAGAGATAACAGTTCAACGTAGAACATTTTGCGCTTTGTATTCACCAAGGGGCGCGCCGAATAAATTTTGCGAAAGGTGATTGTACGTATCCGAAAATTTGCCAATGCATAGAATATAAAAGTATCACACTTCTCGTTATACGAGTCCAATAATTTAACCCTAAACATGCCAAAATTATACACTAGAACTCTAGAAGGAATGTTTGAATGAGGAAAGCTAAGCTATATGAAGCCGTGATCGGGATTTATGACGTTCATCTGCATGCTGATGTGATGCAAAGCCCAGGATTTACGTACAGTATTTGGTTCCCCTCGGGTTAAAAACAAATGTGCAGGCAAAATCAGTGGCGGTTCTTTGTACCGATTGATATTTAACTCCCAACCCCGCGACGGAATAAAGGGATATTGTGATTCAAGAATTGGTCCCGTTAGATATTTCGTGAGTAAATTGCCTCCCCCAGGCGTCGAGCACCGATCATTCTCAAGGCTTTTGGCCTTATGCCTTCTACAAGATTATATTTTTTCGATCTACTTTTATTCAATATGAAGGTAAAACATTCACTCAGTTCTAAGGGACTTCCCGACCTGCTTCCAGCTGAGTTTCCCAAGGCAGCATTCATCTCACATGAGTATGATCAGCATGCCGAGGGTGCTGATCAGGCTCATTGATATCTAGATGGAAACTTGATGGCCACCCTGGGGCGGCGTTCGTGTGTCTCGTGTTACGGACCTTCGAATGCTGCTTTGGGTCTAGTAATGAATCTTGCTTTGAGAAAGCGACGAGTTCATTACTATTGTAAGAAGCTTGACATGTTTTACGGCCTCTAGATTTGTATCGACACAAAGCTTCGAAATGAAACCATTATGCAGTATTGGAACTGCGATTTACGGCAATTGTTTCCTGAGATTGTGCTTCGTCTGGAAAATAGTTTAATGAGGGATGTTTTTTTAAGTTTCATCATCACCTCGAGATAAAGTTATTTTCGTACCCAAGTTTCGAAATACCGTGGGATCAAAAACAAGACTGAAAACACGCCTCTTGACATTTGCTGAGAGTTTTATCCAGTTGTAGGTCGGGCTTGTAACGAGCTCTTGCTCTGCAATTGACATTCTGAGGCAACTCTCACATTTTGGATCAACAAAGGCAAAAGTTGCTGAGATCGAAGCACTGCTTCATAGGAACATTATTTTCGTATCTACGACATGTTCACTCTGAAGATTGTATTTGAAAACCCAAAGTTCTGGTTAGGTCATGGAAAATACAATTCTGAATGGTGAACCTGTTTTCCCGGAAATGGAAGTTGAGTGCACAAAAATTTCATCAATGATGAGGACATTTTAAATATTGCCCTTCGACGATCCACCTATTCGATGAGCCAGTTTTTCTCCGTTTGGATCTTCTATCCAAAATATTGGTCAAAGAAAAAATAAAGTGGCGATTTTAGCGGAAACTCTCGTGAAATGTCTTTAAAAATGATAAACCACGAGCTATCCCAGCTTCCTTCGAATTTTCGATTTTATCCAACGAGCGAAAACTACGTTTCTCAAGGTTTACCTCGATTTGTCCCCTTTGCGGAATTCCGTAGAGAACTTTCAATTTAGCCACTGTTCATTCTGTTTGATCAAAAGTGTGGCCCATATTTCCACTGCCTCGTTCCGGCCGGGATGCGTTCTGCTCACTTTACATTGTCTAGTTCCGGGCGTGGGAGTGGGGGGAGGTAACGCGAGATGAATAGACCTGCGGGATCCTCGTCGACTGGAACCGCCTCCGATCTTTATGAAGCACGGGTGGTGAGTTGTGGTGCCGCGTGTGCCATTCCGACTGGTTGAGCTTGATGAGGTTTGCGGCAGATCCTTTGACCATTAGATCCCAGTTCTGGGCTCTGAATATTGCATGAGTTCAAACCTGGGCTTAATCTTCAAATGATGAATCATTTTTTTATTTAAATTGTGAATTCTCTCATTATCTTGCCGAAATGTGTTCATCATCCCCGCCTTGGGTAAAAAAATTACCGCATTTCCCTTGAACGGAAGGAGCAGTGAATAATTGACTGCAAGCTACTTCCTCGATTTTTTTTTTCATTTCGGTTCCTCTGGAAGTTGAGCATTAATTTTTGTCACGACGAAGTAAGATTCGAATGACGTGAGTATTATTTCTTCGTTTTCGCGTACATTTATTCTGCGTTTCCGAGGATCCGTAAACAATATTTATGAAGCAAGTGTGATCGTCAATTTTATTTATTTTTTACTTGTCCTGGAAATTATTTCGAATATTTCAAAATTATGCAATCATTTTCGTGTACAATTTACTCAGCGCAATCTAGTTCTTCCTCAAGTTAATTTACCACGTAATGAGAATTCGGAATATCCTTCATTGCATTAGCAAGTACAGTAAATGAAATAAACGCCAAGTCTGCGGAAGTGCGGCCGTATTAGCGCAGATCTGACCTTACTTCTGTAATTTCTGGAGACCGAATTCTCACGATTTCTTAGAATCGGCCACCGTTTTTTAGTACCGTAAAAATTGCCTGCTTACACGGTCATGAAAAGACGTACTCCACGTAAGGTTTAATGTACTTCTGCAAGAAAAAAAAAGTCCTAGTTTGGAGAAAACAAATCATCAAATCTGGATGTACATCCAGGCTCTTTTATGCATTGCCTTGGACGCAAGTTTTTTTTTTTAGTCTTCTCGTTTTGCGTTTGTATTCACGTGTGTTGCAGATTTTTATTTTCGACACGCTTATTTGAAGGATTAGATATGGAAGAATGAAGTACCATCACGGTATTTTGCTGATTGCTTCATTTTGGAAGTTGGGAAATAGTACGAAAGCAGTATTGCAAAAATTACTGTTATGTGAAGGGACTTGAACATAATTTTGCAGCAATGCAAAGTTTGATGCGTCACAGTCAGATCTTGTCTTTGAAAAATCAGAATTGAAAAAATTCGACCAAGTAGAAGCCTATTCGGAAAAAATTGGTGATCTCTTTAAAAAGCTATTCGATCAATTTTGAGTACAGTCGGATCTCTCTAGAACGCTTTCATCTATGGGAATATTCTGTTTACAATATTCTTTAGCCCCAGCAAAATATCCATCTAAATGCATTACAAGCCGATCTTGTACAGGAATGCTCTCTGAATAAATATTTTTTAGATCTGGAAATGTCTGTGTAAAAATCGTTCATTTATTTGACCAGCACCGGTGCAAGTTCGTTATGCGATGCTTTCCATTTCTTCTCCGGAGAAAAAGAAATCGCTCGCATGTGTACTGCAAATTAAAATTTCCAGAAATGATTGTTCTCCCTGCCATATTGTATTGGCCGGCGTAATTCGTGGAAACGATGACGATTACGATAATGCATCCGATATGATCTCTCGAAAGTTCATACATGTCATCCATCTCAAGCCATGAATCAAAAGAGGTGGGAAGGGGGTCCAAAGTTCGTTTCTGATTATTCAACATCCATCACGAGTTGCTGTCACATCCTCGGTTCGTGTCCCAGAAACACGTAGTACGCTTATGACTCATTTTTGTATTAAAATATAGCTTCCCTGAACCCCGTGCTTGTTCACCCGTATGGGCCCTATCACTAGTGAGTTCTTCTACTTTCATGCGGAGGGGTTGGAATGGTCGGGAAAAAGGGGGAACGGGGGGTTTTTCGACGCTGACGAATACAGACTGATATGCTCGACACGTGCAGTGTCACCATCTTTCGGTCTAGCCACCCGTCACGAATTAAGCAGACCGTCCATATTTTTGCTTTCAGTCCCCAACGAGGGGAATGTGAGGAAATTTTTGCCTCGTATCAACGTCAATTTTTTGCGCATGACACCGAGTATCACACGCAACTGGCGTAGTATTGTCAGTTTGACTGTCTTGAAACTGAGGAGAAAGGAAAAAAAATTGGACAAGGAAGAGTTTCGGAATGTTGATGTTTCCTGGGAAGACTAGCGGTGGTGGTTGGCACGCGAATTACGGGGAATTCCCGGGATTCTTCGTGTCATGGGAGTTGTTGCTGGAGTCGGTCGATGACGGGTCGACTTCGTTTCTTGCTTCTTGTCCCTTTTCTTTACGTCAATTTTTGTTTCTTTTTCTGTTTTTTTTTTTTTACCTCACCCGAACAACAGCAAATCGAGGCGTAATTGAAAGCTACGTGGACATGCTAATTACGCCTCGTTTCAACGAAAAAATCGCGTTTCCTCGTTTCGTCATAATTTTTTTCGTGTCGTGGAAATCGTTGCGGTTTTTGTCATTTGCACGAAAAGCGCCCTTTTGTCAATCTTGTTCTACCCATTTCCAAATCTGGTTTGGTGCATCGTGTTGAAGTTTCCTGCCCTCGATTCAAATGTTTGTATGCTTGAAATGGGGAAGACAGGAAATTTAAAGTTTACTCTATTCACTGCGAAGAAATTAATGCTACCTGGTTGACTTGCATGTTATGGTTTGCAGTCAATCGAAATGTCCCAACATATTTTAGATTATGGAAAAAATAATATTTCATTGTATGAAACCTAGTTCATTAATAAATGGAATAAAGAAAAATTTTGGCAAACGGGAACGTGCATCAAGTCTTGCCATTGATCGCGCAATTATTTGATGGATATGATCGAGAAATTTATTGTTTACGGAATACAGTACAGTACACTAGCTTCCTGCGAGGTACTTTTCTAGGGGGGGGGGGGGGGGGGATTGAACCATTCCCCACGGGAATCACAAATTCTTGTACTGATTTAAAGACTAGAATTTTATATTTGGGAAAACCTTTGCCTCTGCAAATCACTTTCACTTTGCAACGGAGTTCGAATGTCTTAACGTATGGTGCATGATACGGGCGATTCCTGGCGTGTGTATGCAGCCATCCGCAGGAAAGAACAAAAGAAATTCTAGTGACTCGATGGGCGAATTGACCCGATGTTCGCCAAGGGAGGCTAAAAGAGGTCAATGCGCTCAACGTGGCTAGTCAAACAACGCCGAGGTGACACGGTTGGCTAGGGCGAGCATCGGGCTATTGCTCTCTGAATGAGGGCGACTGGCGAAAGTTCTGTACTGTGTGTGTGTGTGTGTGTGTGTCCATTATTTTTATTTTATTTTATTTTTTCTATTGTTTGCTGTAAAATGCAGTCGAATTAGACATGGAGGCGGATTTCAGATTGAAGCCGTTTCAGCTTCGTACTTACGCAACGTTCTAGTTCAGATTTCTTAAGTACTGTATCTGTATCTGGTAATTTGTACAATTTTCCATCGCATATCTGTGCATCAAGCGAATGTCTGCCAGTCCGTTGAAACATGGGTTGAATAGAAAATATCCACGTTGAATCTGCAGATGCAATCGTAGTAGTAGACCACCTTGATTACAGTTATTACCCGAAGAAGCCGCATTTTTAAAGAGCGGATTCATTTTACCGAATTGAAGTCTTCGAGAACGTATTATTTCATCATTCTCGAATGAAACGCAGTCGGAAAGTTTGGACAGCCTATCATTTCGAGCCGATTTTTCCTTCAAAAGTTGGGTAACTTGGCCTTTCCTACGATTTTTAATGTTGAAAATAAAATTTTGATGCGCAAATCTGAAGAAAATGTAATATTATAACATTGAAGTGTCGTGTTCTCCGAACGCATGGGTAGTTTTGATTCAGTTGCACTTCAAGGGGGCTCGGCTCTCATTTATTCAGATTTTTCGTTGAATGAGAAGGCAGGTTCTTCTGTCGGTTCTTCCGGAAAATCGTATTATTCTTTCCTATAAACCTGACCTCACGAAGAAACTTTGATATGCGAGAGTCGAAAGTAAAAGTTGGTTAGGTTACGATTGCGCAGTCGTGTGAGATTTTCTTGGTTTGCTCAGGATTAGAAATGCCAGCGTTACTTCTCTTCCATGAAGGTTGTCTTCCCAGTTCCTTGGAGGCAATTTCGAAAGAAAAACTTGACACTTAACTAGAAATACAGTCCATGTGTCTGTTTCGGTTATTCAATTAGCATTCGGCAACAGCTAGGACTGCTAGGTTAATGTTTTATCCACATTTTTCTCCTTCTCAGACCGGTGGACTTGCTTGTGGTCGGAGTCAGCTGCTGTATGAAGCAGTATTTCTTTTTGGTCCGGCGCTGAAAAAACATTATTGTTATAGGATGCTCACGAGTGCATTAAAAAGTATAAAAAACTTTCTTTTTTTGAGCTTCCGGTCTGTAATTTAAAGAGTAAGAATTGGCAATTCTTAGTCTTTCGCTGAGGACGCAAGGAACAAACTTTCCTGGGATTTGATGATGGACGGTCGCAAATTTACGATTCTCTAAGCTTCCTCGTGAGCCGAGTGAGTGAGGCGTTGGAAACGTTCCGACCCCTGGCCCTCCAGCACATCACAGCTCAGCACGGCACCCATCGCGAAACCATGATTTCCCCCATCCTCTCGTCTCTCCTAATTCTGGAAGAACGTGACGCATAGTGAAGGAATAAATGAACGTAAGCCCGATGATAGAACGAGTGGCAACGAAGAAGAAGAAGAAAAGAAAAAAAAGACAGATTTTCTCTCTCTCGAGGAAATGGAGCGGAATAGCCCTCAGAAAGAAAACCCCCGCTAGTCTGACACAGTAGTCGACAACGAAATTAGCTTCGTATGAACCTCCCCTCCTTTTCTAAATGCACGCCGCGAGAAGACGTTCTCTCTGCGAATTTCTGTGAACCATTTTGGATGTACAGTAATTTGTGGTTTCTGCAGACGTCAAAAGTGCGCCTGAAGCTTATGGACTGGATGAAGCCTCATGGACTCACATCGTACGTTTAGCATATGCTTGAGAGATCATTAGAACGTTTCCGGTTAAATTGTTAAAATTCGGAGCTCACACAGGGAATCAGTTAACTTCGCAACCGAATTTCTCATTTAATTGATAAACACTCCTTTACGAATGTTGAAGCGAAAAATTCAGTGTGTGCAATGCTGTTTTTCTGACGAGTTCATTTCAAAAGAATGAATTTTGCTTACGAAGAATAGAAGTCAATCGGAATATTTTTATTTGTACCTTACTTGTTTGTAGCTACTAAAGACCCGTTGAATTGAAAAGCACAGTTTTGCTTGGGTTCCAAAACTTCATCGAGAAATCTTAATTCGCTTCGTTTGATGACCCGTTATGCCAAAACACGGATGGAATCTTGACTTCTGATCATCGTAATCGAACTGAGGAGGGTGAAATTTTCTTTATCTTCATTTTGCTAATTCAAGAGCTTTCACAGAAGTCCTGCGATGCACTAGAGTACACAGATGGAATCAGGTAGCGATTTTCAATGCCACATTCATTAATTTTAAAGAAATTTTCTCGAATAAAAACTGACGAACGCGTTAAAAAAATATACATTATCTGAATGAACTGTGATGTTAAAAAAGAGGAAACTTTTATCAGTTCACATGCTGCAGGCAATTTCCCAAAGTAAGTCTGTCATTTTCCTCATAAATTTGCTACGTGCTTCATATCCTTTAAGCGGGTACATTCGCGGCGAACACATTTTCATTTTAAATTCAGATTTTTTGTGTTAATTTTAATCGGGAAGCTCACGTAATCCGCGTAGCAACAGACGATTTGGTCTTTTTCCATGATATTTTTTTCTGATTTCTTCGAGGCCTTCGTTGCCGACAAGACCACCCAGGAATAACTTTAAAAATGAACGCAGCTCTTTCCTTACTGCTGGAAATCTTCCTGACACATAAAACTAATTAGCAAATAAATTTGCTTCGTTTTTTCCTATGTTCTTAATGGGATTTTTTATTATTGCTGTACTCACCAAGATTGAGTAGATGGGAAGGAATAACAGCGAATTTCTTCCAACTGTACTGAGAATATGTCAATGATCCACGAATACTTCTAGAAACCCCTCCCAGTCTTGCGAAAATATTCGCCGAAATAATGAATTTCCCTTTCTATACTTTGTAACACTGTTGATACGGTAAAAGAAACCGAATCTACTGACATGATTCACCCCCCGAGTGAGGGGAAGAGACTCCAAAATTTCCCTCTTCCATACAGCTGTTGCCAAACGATGCGCCGTCTGCGGGAAGAAGTAGCAAAAATTCGGGAGGGGGCGAAGGGGAAATGACGTTCGTAGGTCATCAATCTTTGTTTTTTTTTTATATAAATATTATACTGTTTTTTTTTTCTTTTTGCTTCTTGATCGCGCTTCGACAGCGATTTTCCGCTCTGCTTGACGTCTTTTGTTCAGTTTGGCGCCTGGCGTTCGTCGGCGCCAGTGTGCAACAAGTTTTCGGCAGGGTTTGCCTTTGGGAGAGGCGTAAAATGACGCGGTTCGTGGCAACCTGCTGGGTTCCGAAATGTTCTTCCTTTGATGGTTCTTTGGAAAATACTGTGGTTTGAATCTGATGATGATCTGATGGTTGAAATTGCTTCAGTTTCGATGCCCTCATCAGTGGGCAACATTATCAGCGAGGAAGAAGGAAAATCGCTTTTGTTACTCGGCCTTTTTACACGACGACTGGTAATTTTCGCGTGATTTCCAAGATTATTTTTTTCTCCACGGAGTTTATTCTGTTTCCCTTGAGGGTTCTTTTCAAAAGTTCTTGGCCACCCGGGGAATTTTCGCAGCTTGTCATCCTTAGAATGTTGATAGTATGACTTATAATTTCTCTCATTCAGTGGTCTTAATGCTCTTTTTTCTTAGCTACGGGCTTCTGATGAAAAATGCCTTACAATTTTTAAAAGATAATTGAAAATAACAGATGAATGATATGATTAAATGGTTATTACAGTATTTACTGAGTTTCCAGAAAACAAAGCGATAAAATGGATCTTCGTCTCACTCAGCTGAATGGGATAGAATTTTCATGTTTTCCAACCGGAAAATTTTCCTTCAAGGATAATCTTTTTTTATCTGCTCAAGAGCAGTGACAAATGAAAAGAATGGTTTGTAATGAAGGTTGCCATTGATGCGGATGCTTGATCGAGACTGGAGAACCTTGAGAAGATTTTTGCGATTGCGTGTTGTAGTAGGAAATGGGAAAAAATATCTTCACAAGAAAATCAACTTGATTTCATCGTTTATTTGCTTGTCGTTACCCAAGGCCGCAACATTTCCAGAACTGCATTGTGTGGCAAAGTGAGATAACATTTCGAAGGAAAGAATACAGGCGAATGTATAAGTACAGTATCTTCTATTCTGAAGTCGTCTAATCAGATTCTGCTGATCAACACCTACGTGGAATTTCAACAACCCTCGTACAGTAATTTCTTCGCATTCCGTTTTATTTTATTTTGTTTCTTTTACCAGTGTAAACGGCATGATAATTAGTACAGGGTCTGAAATATGAATTTCTATTCTTTCTTCATGCTCATCATTTAGTATGTTTGTACTGTAGTTTTTAGTCGATTATGTTCGCAATCTACTGTTCAAAAACACTTCACTGTTGGGTTGGCTGGAATAACCTCGTCAGGCCCAACCTCGTCAGACTGGAATAATCTCGTCACAAATTCAATTCGTCGCGGAATAACGTCGCCTTTAGGTATTACCCAAGATGTCGGGACTAGAGGGATTTTTTGGCTGTACGAGGTCCAGATGTGAGGTGCGGTAAGATTTTTTTGTTACGAATTTTTTTCCAGGATAGGCTTGACGGCAATAATGAGATATTGGAATGATTACGTTATCCCCGCTGTTGAACCCTGATCACTTTTAATGCACAAGCAAACTTCGTTCCAAATGCCCCTTTGCTCCATGGAATTTCGCACTAAAATTCACCACTCTCATTTGCTTGACGTTGATGCACGTGGCTTGGAGATAACGCGGGATGATTTAATGACTTGCCTTTCATGTGAGTCTCATTAAAGGGTATTCAAGTAGATGAGCACGAGAACCGTCATTTCTGCCACGACTTGAGCGTTAGTCGCGTGCTTGAGTCTTTCTATGATGTTTGGTCCCCTCATGGGGTGTGAAGTCGATATTTCTTCGAATTCTTTCGTCATGTCACTTTCGTGCGAAGAAAACAAAAAAAAAGTGTTCTTATTTTCAACTTGATGGAGTTGTTTTTTCTTGCTCGATCGCAATCCCACGTTTCGTCCCACCATCGCTTCTGGAGTTCTCATCTCGGATGGTTGCAATAGCTTTGGGTTCCAACTGATTTTCGTCGCGATTGTGCGCTGGTTTTTTGTGTGGCCCGGGGTCTTATTCGAAAGAGGAAAGAGCGAGAAAAAAAAAGTTTTGAACATGTGGGGTATGTTTATAAGCGTGAGTTTATTTTAACTTCTTTTTTTTTCTCAAGTTCCTCGCTTTGCGCGTGTTGTCAAGCTTCGTGCTAGAAATCCGGGTCAAGCGTCGTTCTGCTGAAATGCCTCGAGTTCGCGTCGAGATTTACATCCGCTTGGTCAACTACAGCCTCAGCAGTGGAGGGCGTAGAAGATTTCGTCTGTGAGATTGTGACGAATGTTATCCTCTCCGAGAAGTCGTCCATTTTCCATACTTGATTTTTCAGGAAAATGATGCAAATGTGCATTTAGATATTTCGAAATATATGTATCTATTTGTAGAATTTGTTTTTATGTATAACCTACAGCAAGTGGAATTGACACTTCGTTGGTCGTTTGCAACCGATTTGATGCCGAGTAACCTTCGAAGCGTTATTTGAAAATACTGTATTTTATTCATTAAATTGTTGTAATCTCTGATCGTTGACTTTTGTCTCATCATAGAAGGACAATATTGTATTCTGATTTTTGTGCTTAAGTTTGGTATGACTTTTCTGAAATCCTGTTCCAAACTGCATTCATATTTCAAGTTCTTAAATTACAGTTACAATTTAAGCGTTGCGTAGGAAAGCTATTTGGATTTTTTTTTAAGTCTGATTTTTTATTGACTTTTATTAGGTACTATGGGCCATTTTTTTAAACTCGAAGGACGTCGTTTTTCTACTTGAATTTCCGGAAAGTAAATTCTTAAAACTTACGTCAAGATGCAGTACTATATACGAGTATCGTTGCGCTATATTTTTATGTTCGTTCAGTTACAAGCGCAAGCTGAAAATTTCGAACTATGCTTGAAACCTATTTCTTCGTTCTCAAGTTTTTTAATTTCTACGGACCTGCGAAGTAATTATTTAAATTGATTTGTTCTGTGTTTTTTCTCGATTTAATTGGTCACTGGTTTACTTCTTAAAATTTCCCAAAATGGAATGGAATTGTATTTTCGTCATTCTGAACAGAATTTGCCGAGTGTTCAGATCTCAATTTTGATTTATTTTTTTCAATTTCGTTCTCAAAAATCTATTTCATGGTTAATTGTTGACTCTCCTGATTTTAAAAATGTGCCTTATTCAAGCCCTGTGATTGGATGGACAGTTAGATTTCAGCCGTTAGATATCTAGGATCACCCCTTTCGTAATATTCTAACCCCGGTCTCCTAAACTATGTACGCGGTATTGTTGCGAACGGGTCTTTGATGAAGGGGAATGAATTCAATCCTGGTTGCTGTGGGGCGTATCGAGGCATGTCTCTTCCTGGCAGTCACAAAAGGTAGAAATGGGAATGGGATCGCATCAACGGAAGGGATTCGTGTCGAAAGGGAACCCCGGGTCTCGGGCGTTTCTACCCGCAATACGCTGGGGGTCTGAACCTGATTTCCTGTATGAGTACGCAGTAGTTATTATTCCCGTCCATTGGGAACGGTACTAGGGTGATCGCCCTGACCAACAGATCTCCCTGATATCCCCTGCCCCTATTGAATTCATTGTCCCTGTCGGGTTGACCCTTTCACACTCATTGTGACTGTTTTTGGGGGGTCAGGGAATATCCTTTTTTTCCTGAGTTGAAAAGAAAGTCACTTTCTTTGAAGATTAAGTCAAATGAAAATACCCAGAACATTTTGAAAAGTTTTTAAAATTTTCAGATTTTTGAATTACTCTA
>CAJPEX010003743.1:0-26577 GCA_905338405.1 Notodromas monacha
GAATCACTGTGGAATCAACTTTCCTCTGAGTTCTGTGGAAGAAACCACTGCGTAAGTGCTCACTGCCGAAAAGCCTCTGCAGAATCGCACTCCGCGGATGTGGACTAATCCTCCTGAGGGGGAGTACGCTGTGCCTGGGGAGTACGCCCTGCCTGCTACACCGCCACGGAGGCTCCAGAGACGATTTAGTCTCCATCACGCATTGCGAGAACCCAGAGCAAGAATGCGCGACTCGACGTAATTCAACGTGCCGCAAATGAATCGCGTTTTGTTTGTAAAGTGAACGCATGAATCCGCTTTTGATCCGGCGAGTGAGAATTCGAATTCGCGTGCCCTAGGATTAAGATAATGCCGATGCTTGGGCCGAGGCAGTTAGCTCAGATCTAGCCCAGTGTTCTTGGATTTCAGCACTTTTCGTTGGTCGCGCAATTTCAGCATTCAACCCACACTCACCGGGTTCCATTGTTCTTCGGGTATGAGGAGGGGGGCGAGGACAGGGGGGTACCACAGCATTTTCCCGGAGTGTGTCTGAGCGATGAACCCAAAATAGCATGAATTTGGCCTTTTAAGATTTAACTGTGAGGGCACTGTCGTGGCGACAAAATGATTCGTAAACAGTGCTTGCGAATGCACTGCGTCGCTGGTGCCTTTGAAAAGGCCAAATTCATGCTATTTTGGGTTCATCGCTCAGACACACTCCGGGAAAATGCTGTGGTACCCCCCTGTCCTCGCCCCCCTCCTCATACCCGGAGGATACGCGGCCTATGAATCCACGGAAGACGGGGTGGGCTCCAGTTATTCTGTTCTGCTAGACCCACCGCTCTTCATCCGCAGCTCGCCCCTTCCCGTGGAGCAGTTTTGGTGCTGCTGCGGAAGCTGGTCGTCCTGCCGACTTTCTTGGCAGGATTTGCTGCATTGAGCAGCTAACTCGGGAAAACTGGCCCGTCACATTTCATTCAAATAAAGTGGGGTCTTGTCTGAAAATGTACATTCCAGGTTTCAAACTTGATCGTAACGTTTTTGCATTGGCCTACAAACAGGGATTCAGCTTGCGAAAAATCTTGGGGCAAAAACGTAAAATTCTCTAAAAGATGGGATTGGAAGTACACCGATCCAGCTGATAAACCTTTCTAGATAATAAACATCGTACTGGAACAAAGTTAGTCAAGACCTCACTGTAAAGGGCTTACTACCCCACAGAGGTTCTCGATCAGTGTTGCCGATCACCCATCAAGTCTCAAAATACCTGGAACTCAGGTTCTCTGCATTCTCCAGACGAATAGAGAAAGAATAAGTTGCTTATAAAATTGCACCCCTAATGAATAATTGGAAAGAAGGCAAGATGATTTGATTTGAACTGATTCTACAAGAGACTCAAAATTGCATAAAAATTAATTGTAAAAAGGGTTCTTCCAAATATGTAAAACACCAGTACACTCCGTTATGAAGCCAGTATGTGAGCATGATGTTCATCTGGATAAGATGTGCAGAGGGACGTTGAACCAAATATGTTCCATTCTGTGGATTGTGGCCCATTTCACTCNCACATCCAGTCACGCCTACAACCTGAGGTCCTGAGCAACCTCAGCATTATTTTCAAACCAAATTTCTAAAAGGTCTGCACATTTGAAAAATGATGTTTGCAGAAGCAGAATTTTAAATTTTCATTGAAAGACAGTTTACAGGAAAAAAGTCAAGTTTTCTTTATTAAAAGAAACCTTACTAGACCTAATGTCGCAGTAGTCCTGTGACACCGCTCACTGCAATGTAAACTCAAACCCTCAAGTCTGTCACTAGTGTGCGTAAACAAGAGGGTGATGAGGATAGGGAGTGAGAGGATGGGGGGTGCAGTGGCGCGGAATACGGCTGGCGTGGCTTCCTTCTCCGGCGAGAAACTACACCACCCTCGTGTACAAGTGCCTAATTTCGAAATCAGCCAGAAATTCATTCAACGGATTTAGGAAGGCTTATTACGCTTGTCATGCATTGAGAAACGGCGTCCTATACTGCGTTATATTCCTTTAAATTGCATGAAGTTGTGTGGACATTGATGTGTGCTGCGGTTAATGAATGATTAATTATCCGTTTTCAGGTGTTTTTGAATGTAATGTACCTTGTGTAGTGAGTGTTCGCGTTAGTAGCAGAAGGAGAAGTGCTTTCGTAAGATGGCTGCTTTGTCAGCTATCCTCAAAGACTGGGTGAGTTAACATTTTTTGCGCACTCCACTGCTGAAAATCGATGACGAACCCCTTTTTCCAGACTGCGGATCTGAATCTTGGTTCCTCAACTGCGAAGCAGTTTCTTGAACTATTGCTGCGGATCGACAAGAGCAATAATGTGCTCATTTTGCATCGAAGGAAGCATGATTGTGTTTTTTCACCACATCGGGGATTGTTGTGTCTGAGCTTAAAAGGAGTAAGATATGATGTGTATCTAGTTTTCTTCGTTGCATCGGATCATTTGTAATGTCTAATTCTTGTCCTTGCTTGTCATCATGAGTTCGACATTGATTCAGAACAACTTTCCAGTGATGAATGCTGAAAATGTCCAATTTGACGCGGACGCCATCAGACGAGCCGATTGGAATCCGGAAAAGGCTAAATTTGTCTTAGGATGGCTGTACGCGGTTCTATATTGCAAACGCATACAATGTCCGGAGCTGCTGAAACTGACGAACCTTCCGCAAGAAAAACAAATCGTCGTTGAAGATTGCTTGAAGAAACTGGACGTCTCTAGAAACCAGGTCACTGACGCTCTGTTGAATAAATTGGTAGGGATTGTTGTGAAACGTCCGTTATTTGCAAGTCCTACTCCAAGGAAATGTGGTCGGTCACCAAGCCGCTTCTCTTCTTCACTTGCAGGTGTTCCTGAGGTTAGTTCTGAATATTTTCGTGTTTTTTCACTGTGCGATTTCTTATATGTCTCACTGAAACAAAGTTGAAGATCTACTGAATAAATCATTAACATGATAAATTCGTTGAAGAGGCGATTATTTCTAAAATGCCACGAATGGAAATATAGTTGCTGTATGGGAAATATACTGTACCAAAAAGAGCGTTCACTGCAATGACATAGTTTCCCTGGGAATTATTTGACTTCTTTCGAGTCATTATACTCGCCAGTCAATTGATGATGTGTGTCACGGTTCATGTCAATTTTGCGTAGAAATTTAATCGCTGATCGGGAAACAAAAGTCTGCACCTCATTTATTTTTGTTTTACCAGTGTTGTTCGCAAACATTTTAATTTTTTGTTTATATCTCAGTCGTCGAGTGTTCCAGCACAGTTTGTATCTGCTCAAAAGCGTCGTAACAATAAAATCGTCGTCCTGGAACAGGAGCTGCGTGTCGTCAAAGAAGTGAATGAAGAACTTTGTCGGAAATGTGATGCGCTGTCTTCTCAAGTGTCCGCTCTTGAAGAAGACGTCAAACAAAAATCAAACACCATCAAGTCCAAGACCCACGACATTGAAACCCTGGAAAGCTTGCTTAATGCGAAAGAATCATCGGACGATGCAGAGGAACGGACTGACCGTCTTCTTGCCCAATTGAAGACTTTGAAGGCTGACCTGAAGAATGAAACCGAAACCAGACAACTTGAGGAAGCTGCGAGAAACACGGCTGAACTCAAGGTATTATTACTGTAAGAGTTGGTGTCTTTTTGAAGTGTGTACCGAAAACATTCTTTCCATCTAGACTTTTTTAGTCGAAAATTGAATTTTTTATCTAGCCTTTTTTGATGCATTCAATATGATTCTGTCCTACAATATTTATTTAAAAATCTATCTTCAGGTTCTTCAACTGGAGGAAAATCGAAGGGTGTTGATCAGTGACAATTTAGAAATCAAAGCTGCCCTCAAGAATCTCAAGGATGCACTTGAAGTCGCAGAAAAATCAGCTGAAATATCAGCAGCTCAATTTGCAGAGCTCGAAAAAGCAAACAATGAATTGAAAGAATTGCGATCCTATCAGAACGGTTTTGATTCCCAGCCACCAGCAAAACTGAGGCGATTGTCGGAAGAATGCCGACGCTCTTTTGGAGATTCGTCGTTGAATGCATCTCATGACAGTAACAACCTGTACATGGCGTCACTGGAATATAAAAACGAGGAGCTCATCAAGATTTTGGAAGAAAGTAAAATACAAGTCGGAAAATTAGAGGAAGCGGAAGCAGCTGTGAAGTCACAACTGAGGTTTGTTTCCCCGAGTATCCTTTGAATCAATCAAATGTTTCAGTGAACTTTTTCTGTCTGTTCAATGAGTATCACAGTGGTGCGGTATTTTTCTGATAACAAATCATTTCTTGATTCCTTGATTAATCTTGTAGATAAACATTCCTTCTGAATTGCTTCCCATTTTTACCTTCTCTTTTTGATGAAGTCATTAAATCGGCTTCAGAACTCAGATTGATTACTTTTTTAGCAAAATTTTGAAGCAAGTCAAAACAAAATATGTCAGGCTCATATGATCAAGAAATAACGAATCTTGTACTGTATTTTATTTGAAGAACTGTGCTTTATTTTCTAGGGATACTGTTCTAGAAAAATATGAACTAGAGAAAGCATTCGAAGACTACAGAGCTGCGACTGAAATTTCTGCTGCAACCATGGAAGAAAAAATTTGCCGACTCACCTCTGAGGTTTGTATACTTTGAATCTAAATTTTCAAATGATCAAAATCACTTTCATTTCTCTTTGTAGACAAAAGCTTTTGAGAAAGCCAAAGGTGAGCACATGAGTGCTATCAACTCACTGAATACGGAGCTGAAAATTCAAGGAAATGAGATTGACGCTTTGACGAAGCTTCGCGAAGAGCAGGAGAAAAAGCTTGCGGAAGCTTCTGAAAAAATTGCTTTCGGTGACTCTGCCATTGAAGAACTCCGGTACCAATTGTCTGACACCAAAAATCGCCTAAATAAGACAGCGAGTGAAGCAGCCTGTCTTCAAAAATCTCTCCAAAGATCACAGGACGAAAAAGAAAAATTGCAGACGACTTGGAACTCCAAACGAGATTTTTTGCAGCGAGAACTGAAGAGAACTGACGAAGTTTTATCCGAAGTTAAATTGGATTATGAGGCCCTCAAAGACGAATATGAGTCCCGTAACAAACAACTGCAAGCAGTGCAATCTCACCTCGAACATCTTCAAAAATTGAAAATCGAATCCGATTCGCAAATGGTGGTACTTCGCGAGAGTTCTTCAAATTTGGAGACAGAGCTTCAATCGTCCCAAGAGAATTTCCGACAAGCGTCTGAAAAAATTATGAATCTCGAAACCGAACTTCTGAGCTCTGTGGAACAGAAGAAGCAATTTGAGTCACTCTCAAGTTCCCTTCAAAATCAAGTTTATACCTTGGGAACTACTCTGGAGAATGTACGGAATCGGTTGAGTCAAGAGCGTGATGAAGCCCAGCGCTCGTTACAAGAAACTCGTGATTCTCTCGCAGCTTCGGAAATCCTTGTAGAAAACTTGCAGAAGTGTGTTGAAGAGAATGCTCAAATGCTGGAATCAGTTGAAGACGAGTTGACTCAAATAAAGGCAGAATTGGCTGATTCTAAGAAGCACCAAGAAATCTTGAAAAGTCAACTGCAAGAGCTGAAAATGACGCGCGCCCAACTTGAAAAAGACCTGGAAGTTGGAAATCAGCGTGAAGTGGATCTCCGTGAGAAGTTGGCGGTCACAACGGAGAAAATTTCATTTTTGAGTGGAACCTTGGACCAAGAAAAAGCCATTCGTGGTGATGAGAAGAAAGTTTTCGGATCAAATTGTGCTGACTTTGAAAGAACAATTGTAGGACTCCGCGCAGATCTTCTTTCTTCTGAGAAGCATGTTGAATGCGTGAGAACTGAACTTGAAATTTTGTCGCAGAGTTCTGAGAGTATGACTGCAGAATTGAAAGAAAGGTGAGGTCATTTTTGTTTTTAAATTCAACTTCGAATTTTTAACTTGATTTAAAACATCCATCGGGGAAAAGTTGAAAAGAAAATTTCAACTCATGCAGGATAATTATCAAATTCAAGCTAACCATCAATAATGTCAAAAAATGAATTTCAGACTAAACATTTGCGTTTTCGCAGAATTTGTCAATTGGAAACGGACCTGTTGTCTGCCAGGGCAACGTGTCAAACTACCTGCGAAGCCCTTGAGGAAGCTCAATCTTCCCTCGAAAGTGAACAGTCTTCAAGGAGAGAAATCACCTCAGATTTCAAAATCCAGATATCACAGTTGCAGAACCAAATTTCGGACCTTGAACAGCGAAAACTGGAAGTGTTCGCATCTTTGAAAGCATGTGAAGAGAAACTGTGTGCTGCCAATAATTCTGTTGAAGATGTGCGAGCTGAATTGGTTTCTGAAGTCCAGAAAAAACAGAAACTGGCTGAAGAAATGCAGGTTCTTCTAGGAGTGGCCCATCAGGAAAAGTTGGCGTTGAGTGAACAGCTGAAAGTTACCAAGGAGGAGGCGGCTTGCTCGTTACGTGAAATGGAAACAAGGTTGGTAAATTTTTTGGGATTCTCAAATTTCTAATTCATTTCTTATATTATACCCTGGCAAATTTTGAATAATTCTCTTGAGTTTTCAAATAAAACGCTTTTTATCATTCTAGAGAACATCGTAAAATATGGGCTGATGTTGGTAACTTTTTCCTTGAATTATTCTTTTTTTTTTCAACTTAGGAATTACACAAGTTACTTCACGATGTCGACGAAGTCATTTTCATATAATTTATTGTACTTTTCTACGGTTCCCTCAGTCTTACACCATAAATTTGAGGAAATTATAATCACTCAAAAGTTCAAAAACGCTTCTTCAGACACTAATAATTCCTGACTTTATCTTTTTAGAATATTCCAGTTGGACAAGGACCTGGTCTCCGCTACAGAGGAATCTACTATTACTCGCGAAGCCCTTGAAGCAGCACAAGCTTCACTGGAAAGGGAAAACTCTTCAAAGGAAGAAATTATTTCAAACTTGGAAACCGAGAAATCAGAATTGAAGCGCCAAATGTCAGAGCTTGAAGAAAAAAGACAAGAAGTTTGCCGTTCTCTCGAAGAATCTGCGGAAGAATTGTCTGTTGCAAGAACGTCCATTGAATCTCTGCGGACTGAATTGTCATCTGAAATTGAAAGGAAGCAGCAGCTGGTTGGAGAATTGACGGACCTTCAAAAATCCGTCCTGGACGAAAAGTTGTCTTTGACTGAAAAGCTGAAAGTTGCCGAAGAACAAGCTGTTACTGCTTTGCAGGAAATGGAAGAAAGGTATGGCAACGATTTCTCAATGCTATTGTCGAGTGTTTCAGCGTTG
This sequence comes from Notodromas monacha, assembly GCA_905338405.1. Classification (NCBI taxonomy): domain Eukaryota; kingdom Metazoa; phylum Arthropoda; class Ostracoda; order Podocopida; family Cyprididae; genus Notodromas; species Notodromas monacha. Next base: position 7,300 of record CAJPEX010003743.1, read on the forward strand.
TGAGAATGTTTCGTGGCAAAAACTGCCAAATTCAAGCTGCAGATTCGCATAAAAGAAACCTTGTGAACGTGTATTCAGTCATCTTAGCTAATGGTCGGAACAGATGTCTGTGGCACTAAATTGATTAATAGGTTGCCTGAAATCTCTCCTGTGGAGGAAAAGTTGAAAAAAATTAAATCTGGTAGTTAGATAGCAGTTGTCAATCGATAAAAATAAATTCATCATTACTTTTTCAACAGAATATGTCAACTGGAAACGGACCTTCTCTCCGCCAAGACCACGTCTGAAGATACCCGCGAAGCTCTTGAAGCATCTCTAGCTTTGCTCGAAAGCGAGAAATCTTCAAAGAAAGAAATGATCTTGAATTTTGAATACCAGTTTTCAGAATTGCAGAACCGAATTTCGGAGCTTGAAAAACAAAAGCGAGGAGTTTGCGATTCTCTGGAAGCAACGGAGAAGAAACTGTCCGATGCAAATAGATCCTTTGAGGACTTGCAATCTGAATTGATTTCTGAAATCCAGAAGAAAAAGGATCTGGCTGGAGATATGGAGGTCCTTCGAAAATCGGCTCACGATGAGAAATTGGCTTTGATTGAACAGCTGAAGCTCAAGGAAGAAGTAGCAGCTTCCGCATTGAACGAACTGAAAGAAAGGTATGAGACATCTCATTTCTTAAGGCCGTCTTCAAAAGTTTCAATAATGTAGGCATATTTCGTATTGATTCATCCCTAAACGACAGGGTTTCAAAATTGCATTATTATTTTTTTTCAAGTTTTGAATTCAGAAAACTGCATTTTACAGCCAATTTAGTCATTGAAAGAAGCCTTTCAATTATTTTTTTAAAATAAAAATAATTCAATGGTTGTAAACGTGAACGGGAAACCATGTTTTGGAGACGGATCCTGAAAAGCAAAACACATTTTAGTTTAATGGACATTCGGTGTAATGAACATTGAAAAATTGTCCTCTTCAAGCATTGTAAAAGTGTTTTTGATGCTATTTTCGAGATTTAAAATCTTGGAAGAATTAATCTCCGAAATTCATGATCACTTTGTTGACAGAATAAGTCAATTGGAGGTGGACCTGCTCTCTGCCAGGACCACGTCTGAAGATACCCGCGAAGCTCTTGAATCATCTCAAGCCCTTCTCGAAAGAGAAACATCTTCGAAGAAAGCATTGATCTCAAAATTTGAAGCCCAAATAATAGAATTGCATGAACGAATTTCGGAGCTCGAAAAACAAAAACAAGGAGTCACCGATTCAGTGGAAGCATTAGAGGAGAAACTGTCCACTGCAAATGGTTGCATTGAGTCTTTGAAGTCTGAATTGATCTCTGAAATCCAGAAGAAAAACGATCTGGTTGAAGAAATGGAGATCTTACAAAAATCTGCTGGCGATGAAAAATTGGCGCTGACTGAAAAGCTGAAGGTTATCAATGAAGAAGCAGCTTGTTCATTGCGTGAACAAAAGACGAGGTAGGATTTTTTCATCTTGGAGCATGTCTTAGCAATAAACAAGTTGACGAATTCGGCTGAAACAACTTCGGTTGCATTGACTGCGTATAGATGCGATCAGTTTTGAAGTGCAAAAGTAATTTGTTTACATCCAATTGCAATGCAAAACTTACTGCCTAAACTGAGAATAATCGGTTGAAAATTTGCACTAAACTTTATCTAACGGAGGGGAGTAAACATTTCAACGAGTTTCATTCAACTACCTACAGTATAAACATTTTTCAAACCTCAAGCGTCGAAATGACGGAGTTTAAATCAAGATGAATTGATGTACAGTACCGTGGAAGTAAAACACGCAGAATCAATTCTCATAGCGCTTGGAAACAAAGGATACTTGACCGATATGTCCATTTGTAGTAAATTACTGAACATTCAAGTGGGCGTATGTATTCTCTCGGTATAATTGGAATTCCTCAGGTTTTCTGTGTTCAGTTCCGATCCTGTTTTAATAAACAGTAATATATGTTTGCGTTGGAGAATTTGTGATGTGTACTGCTGTTATCCTGGTATTAATTTTAAAAACTCTAAATAACGTAAGTGTCATAACCAAATGTAGAATGAAGGAAAATACCTTCTTGCTGTGCTGTGCGAAACAATGAAAACCACGCTGGGAATTTTCTCGAACTTTGGGAACATGATTCAGAGAGGGATCCGGAATGGGGATCTGAAAAGGATTCGTAAAAGTTGAAAGTGTGACATTTCGTGGCAGCTTTAATCCATCAACAGACAATTTTTCCAAAGATAACGTATTTTTTGTATTCCATTGATAGAATACATCAGTTGGAATCAGAATTGCTTTCTGCAAGGGCGACATCTGATGATACCCGCAAAACCCTCGAAGCAACGCAAGCTTCTCTCGACAAGGAACAATCGTCGAAGAAGGAAATCATAGAAGGAAATCATTTCAAAGGTTGAACAGCAATTATCTGGATTGCAAGATCGGATTTCGGAACTTGAAAAGCAGAAGCAAGACGTTCGAGATTCATTGGAAGCAACTACGGAGAAACTATCAGCCGCACATTGTTCCATTAAAACCCTACAAACTGAAATGCTCTCTGAAATTGAAACTAAGGAAGAACTGGTCAATAAAATAGAAGTCCTAGAAAAATCGGCACACGATGACAAGTTGGCTTTAGTCGAACAGTTGAAGGTTACCGAGGGAGAAGCAGCTTCTGCGTTGCGTGAATTGACTGACAGGTATGTGAAGTCCCTTTAGTGACTTTTTTCAGTTGTTCAATAATGCAAGAATATTACAAAGAAACCATACTGAAACTGCGGAGTCACATTAATAATTAATACATTCTGAATCTTTTGAGAATGTTAAGCGCGTAAATACATGCTTATGACAGTTGATTTTTTCTATCTCGTTTACATTTTTGAACGATTTATGGTGCCGTCAACTCCAACATACTGTACAGTAATTAGATTTGTGTGGCCTATGAGTTTGACAAAATGTCTTCGGCTCAAGGAAACGCAGCTGAACTCATCATTTAGATTTTAGAATATTTGATATCTCAGTTTGCTAAGAGAATTCAAATGAAGTAATTTTATATGGACATGGTATTTCTTTCCAAATTCTTCTTTATGGCAATAATATTTATAGTTTTGCTGAACGAGCATTGGTTAAGTTTGTTCGGGAAATTTCAAGTGATAACTTGATTTAAAATTTAATCTTGAATAATTAATTCAAAAATAATTCTATAAATTATGAACAGCACATTATTATTATTATTATTTTAAGCAATAAAATTCATAATTATAAATTCCTGAGGCGAATATTTTTTCCAGCTTTTACATTTAAAATAAATGCGTCTTGTGCTCGATTAAAAGTGTCAATAACAAAATAAAAAGAATCATCAAAGGTTGGATTGTAGTTTTTTGGACGAGGTAGGATGAATTTCATTTGTAGTTAGCGTCAAGAAATTGTCGTTGGACTCGACAAAAATTCTTTCATTTTTTTGGGTTGACAGGATATGCCAATTGGAAGCAGGCCTACTCTCCGCCAGGACCATGTCTGATGATTCTCGCGAAGCCCTTGAAGCATATCAAGCTTTGCTCGAAAGCGAGAAATCTTCAAAGAAAGAAATAATCTCAAACTATGAAACCCAGATGTCAGAATTTCAACGTCAAATTTTGGAACTTGAAAAACAAAAACAAGGATTTCGCGATTCTCTGGAAGCAACGGAGAAGAAACTGTCCAATGCAAATAGATCGTTTGAGGACTTGCAATCTGAGTTGATTTCTGAAATCCAGAAGAAAAATAACTTGGCTGGAGATATGGAGGTCCTTCGAAAATCGGCCCATGAAAAATTGGCTCTGATTGAACAGCTGAAGCTCGAGGAAGAAAAAGCAGGTTCTGCATTGAACGAACTGAAAGAAAGGTTTGTAACGTATTCAGTTTTGATTTTAGAGAAATTGCAAGTTTTTATCAAATTTGGTAATGTTTGTCAAGAAAAGTTATTTATCATGGAAAAATTCAATAATAAAACTCAGGGACTTGGAGCAGAATAAAAAAAAATTTTGCTCAGCTCCGGACACAATCACCTGCTCCGGGCTGATGCTCTGCTCCAGTGCTCCAGACTCTTTTCACCATAACAATGAATCTTTTCATAATTTGTTATGCAATAAAAATTTTTTCTTGGTCCCAGCACTTGTTCCACAGGAACGATGCTATAAATATTTTACTTTTACGAACTAATTTTCTTAATCTCATTATATAGATTTTGTATTACAGTATATGTGTGCTCTATAGGCAATACAAATTTGCAATACTTGTCACACATTTGGAAAATCTGACTTGAATGTACAGTAAGAAAAATCATCACAATAGGGTGTAGAAATTCTAATCTTTGTGAATTTATATTCAGCTTTAATGTAGGTAGAGGCCCATATTGGCCACTATCTATATTAAAGAGGTTCTGTAAAAACATTATCTGAGTAAGATTTTTTTCTGGTCCCCTGAAGTTTCATGCATAGAATAGTGTTCCCAAACCCATGGTCACAGATCAGTGCCAGTCTGCAGGAAATTTTCCTCTGCATGATGAATCAAAAGGAGCAATGTAGTCTGTTATTTTTATCTGACGTTTTAGAAAGATAATTGCAGTTTGAATTATATGATGAAAAATAAAAGTTGGCTTTTTCTCCTAATAACACTTCAGACAAAATTTCACCTGCTGAAACAAATTACTTTAATTTTTATTCAGAGAATTCAAGCTGACTTCTCTAAATTTTTGAAGACATTCCACTGTACTGTAGGTGCGTCATTCATTCTTGACTTAATTTTTTCAATGAAGCAAAACTTTTTAGATACCTCCCATGAAGTCTTTTGAGCAAAATATTTTTGAGTCTGCAAAAATGTTATGAAACTTTGCCAGTGTGCAGAAATTATTTATGAAATGTGCCGGTTTGCAACAACAACAAATTCTGAGAAGTTGTTGGTCTGTGGGCCAAAAATGTTTGGGGGACACTGGTCCAGACTATAGAGCATGAAGTGTCCACCTGTACTGTGGTAGAGCAACCAGGGGATGCATATTCCCAGCAAGATATTAATGACTTATTCTAGGGGAGGGACTTCTGTTGGCTGACACCAGCCAAACTATCACATGTAGCAGGGGGTTTTCCTCAACTTCCCAAATTGCTGTACTTCATACAAGGGGTCTAACAAAAGTTCTTGGAATATAAATTGAAATGGCCAGTATTGAGCTGAAGAACAATTATTCTTCAGGGGAAACATGTTCTTTGGCACAAGAAAAAAGTCAGCACCATATACATCAACAGCCACCTTCACAGCCTCCACATTCCACTGCTTGGCAGCTGTGAAGGCAGCTGTTTATGAAAATGACGGAATTACCTTGGAAGACCTGGAGGCAACCCTTGGAATTAATACCATGTTGATTTCAAGAATTCTGAGGGGAAAGCTGGGCTACAACAAAATCTGTAGGAAGGGTGCCTCATCTTTTGAGTGGAACTCTGCCAGGGTGACTTTTGCAAAACATTAAAAATATGGGTCAAACAGGGCAGACTTTTTTCTTGTGCCAAAGAACATGTTTCTCCCAAAGAATAATTCTTCTTCAGCTGATTTATAGTCCTTTTCAATTTATATTCCAAGAACTTTTGTTAGACCCCTTGTATATCTCACAAACCAACCCATTTTTTAGATTTCATTGAAAAATAAATCCAACTTAACCATGGGATACTTGTGTAGCACACAAGCATCCACATCTTCAAGGTTGTTGAGAAAAAAAATGGATTCAGGATAACCCCTCTCTCAACCTAATAATAATTGAGCAACAAGGGGAGGAATGTTCAAGGTTTGAGGACTTGACTGCCTTGGATCAAGGTAGTTTTTTTGACTGGTAACAGCCAAACAGTCACATATGGCTGGGGGTTCTCCCCAAATTTTTCAAATTTTATTTGAAGCCTGGATCAGCCAAATATTTTGCCTGCTCCAGGCTCCGCTCTGGCTAAAATGTAATTAATTTGCATGTAATTAATCTTTTTAAGTAACATTTTTCATTGATTGATGTATTGATTGATCTTTTGGATATTACTCATATTTCTCAATTGCTTTTTTAAAATAAATGAGTAAAGCAAAAAGTTTTTAATAAACCGCATTCTATTGTCAACAGAGTTGAACAAATATGGTACATAATGAAGATTGTATCCATGTTTTCAGAGTAACAAGTTTGGAGCAGATGCTTGCGTCCTCACACAAAGAATTGACATCCCTTACAAGAACACTGGATGACCTGAAGGCCATTCTGGACGAGGCTACAGCATCATGCATCAACTTTGCTACTAAATACAATGTAAGTGCACCCATTTTTTGGAGAGAAAATAGGGATAGTCAACCGTTTTTTCTTCTCATTTTTTTTTATAATAGTTCGCACGTCCGGAGAAGTTCTCAAACCCTGAGTTCTTAGCGTCCATTTTCAAAAAGTTGGACACTTTCATGTCAGCTGTGTTGGCAGATGTGAAGTCTGCCGATGAAAAAGTGGCCTGCATGGAAGTAAGTTGTGTCCCTGGCCTGCTAGAATATTTTTGAAATCCAGAATGCACATTTTCTTTCTGAATTTGAAATTTCTACATTCACATCAAGAAATTTAGTGCAGTAAATTCAAATGGTAAATTATTTTCTGCCCATGCGATACTTTTTGATGGAATTTGAATTGATTGAGCATTTTTGATTCTTTCTCAAGGAAAGATAACAGGAAGCTGAAAAAAGCCATGGAGAAAGCAGAGGCGCAATGGAGGCAAAAAGAAGCGTCAATGCTGAGCATGGTCTCTGATGCATCAATGTCCAAGCTCAACGAAGTTACCTCTGGCAAAGACAAGAAAATAGCCGAGATCAAGAATGTGAGGAACTCTGTTGCCCATCACCTGGAGGACTTGAAAAGCAAATTGGACAGTTATTCCACTGAAATTCAACGACAGCGCGAACAAGTTAGTACAGAATGGCAACAATGCTTTTGTCAATGATTCAATTTTTAGGATTGTGCAGTTTTCCATTTTTTCTTTGTTTTATTTGTATCATGGAGTAACAGCTGCCGGCGGCCATAGCAACCCGTGTGTTGCCTGCCACTCACATACTTGACTTTTATATGTTCACTATAGTTTTTAAAATGTGGATTTCAATAAGAGGAGGAGGTTTTTAAATTGCAATGACAAGTGCATAAATCAAATGTTTGGTTTTTCCTCACTACAGATCAGTACTTTGAGCAGGGACAAGAACTTTCATGAACAAAGAGTTCAATCCATGAAGGCAAACTTCGAAGAGAAACTCAAGTCTCTCAACCAGGCCTACAAAAGAGAGTTGATGAACAAAGATGGGGCGTTGTTGGAAGTGAGCAATCAACTCAGTTTTGCTGAAACAAAATTGAAAGAGCGCCGGGAGCTCAACAACAACCACATTTATGAGATAATAGACAAAGCCTGCAACAGGGATTTTATGCGACCACCTGCCAGACGTGAAACAGCTGTGTCCACACCTTCAAATCTTAGCATGTAAGTTTTTTCACTTCCACCCAATTGCTGTGTAAAATCACATAATTGTGCAGTTTTCCATTTTTTCTTTGTTTTATTTGTATCATGGAGTAACAGCTGCCGGCGGCCATAGCAACCCGTGTGTTGCCTGCCACTCACATACTTGACTTTTATATGTTCACTATAGTTTTTAAAATGTGGATTTCAATAAGAGGAGGAGGTTTTTAAATTGCAATGACAAGTGCATAAATCAAATGTTTGGATTTTCCTCACTACAGATCAGTACTTTGAGCAGGGACGAGAACTTTCATGAACAAAGAGTTCAATCCATGAAGGCAAACTTTGAAGAGAAACTCAAGTCTCTCAACCAGGCCTACAGAAGAGAGTCGACGAACAAAGATGGGGTGTTGTTGGAAGTGAGCAATCAACTCAGTTTTGCTGAAAGAAAATTGAAAGAGCGCCGGGAGCTCAACAAGGACCACATTTATGAGACAATAGACAAAGCCTGCAACAGGGATTTTATGCGACCACCTGCCAGACGTGAAACAGCTGTGTCCACACCTTCAAATCTTAGCATGTAAGTTTTTTCACTTCCACCCAATTGCTGTGTAAAATCACATAATTCACCTCTTGTAAAATCAGGAGGTAACAGACATTAGAATACAGTATAATAATATTTTTTATAATATAAAACATTATATATGTAACTTGAAATACAGTATTGTCATCTTAATAATTGTGAGTCCTTGAACAGAGTAATAATACCCTGTTCTCCAATTATGTTTCATGTGTGAGATCCACCTAGCAACGCATTGAGTTCAAGCACCAGAATGAGTTGTCTGTTGACCAGTCATTCACATGACTCAGTTTACTTTCTAATTCCCGCCCCTTGACATGCCAATCTGCGGAGCGTGACGCACCTTTTGTAATTTCCCCTTCTATTTTTTTACATATCCATAAAGCTGATTGGCGTTTAAGTCCTTTCTCATATGGCCCCCAACCGTTGAAATTTCTTGAAATGGATCAAACTGGTGAGTTTACACGAGCAGCATTATTTCAACTTCATTCCTGTGTGGTTATGCTTTAATCCTGCTCTTCTTCCTTCAACCACCCCTCCGTTGCAAGACCAATACGAGGGTCACCCAACACATGGATAGATTGGATACTCCTTTGCTGTTTTTAGCCATCCTAAACCAGCTTGGAAAGCTATATTGTGATCTCTGGCAAATCTGAGTATTCCATTTGGAGTTGAATGGCCAAATATCTTAAATATTCAATTGGGGTCGGGATTGCTCGCCATCCAGGGTGATCTGAGGCACTCTTGTATATAGATCCAATTGCTCTTTGCAATTCCATGTACAGCATTTCTTGATACAGCCGACCTGCTTCCATGCAGGTAATCAAGTTGATCTGTTCTTCCTGTTCTGCTGCTCTTATTGGGAGTAATGGCATCCCATTTTCATCACACACCATATTAATAGGTTTTTCCTTCTTTCCCCTCAAGACAGGGGGAGATGCCCCCAATGCAATGACTGAGCAATCAAAGTCTTTTGAAACTTCACTTAGGTAGTCTGTATATGCCTTGAAGAAGTCTTCAAATCCTTTGAACTCTTCGTTTTCTTCTGTCATTTTCATTAATTGCTTTATGTCGTTAGTACCGCTTTGGACATATGCTTGAGCAAACTGGTATTCATCGTCAAAATTTAAATCTACAAAGATCCGGTCCTTCAAACATTTTGCTGTCATTTTTCCATTTCTGTATACTAAAGCCCAACCGCTAATTGTCCACTAAAAGTCAACCATATTTTTTATTAAACCTTGTTTCTCTCATAATATTTTTTCTTACTTACTTGTAATACTTCAGCGTCTAAATCTTTCACCATATACAAAAAATCTGGAATGGGTTGATGTACCCACTGTTCGTTGTCTTGACGTGTTCTGAAGCAATCGTCTTACCCTCCAAAATGGAACGTTGTGCACATTGACGTGCTGATTAAAATAATTGCTTTCTTCGTTGAATTTTTCCGTTTTTCACCAGTCACTGGAGTCTTTTCTGTGCTGAAGTAATAGTTCTCTACAATTGTCCCAGGAATAGGTAGATCCATTGTCTTCCCTCTTAGTTGTCCATAGATTTCGTTTGTGATCCCCATTTTGGAAGCAACATTCACGAAGTACTTAGGCGTCGATAACATTGGGAAAAACTTCGAAATCTTGAAAATCGAGGCTAGATGTACTGCAAATATTTTTCAATTTTTAGCCTTAATTTTTTTTTTCATAACTCAGCTTCTCTCTCTTTCTCTCTTACCAAACCCATATCCATGGGCTGTTTTCAGGAATTCTTCTTGTCTGGTCGTCATTCATTTTTGGCCTCTGCCAAGCTTTTTTTGGGCGTCTCTCCATTCAATATTCAACGGTCTCCTTTCTCCAACCTCCATTCTTATGCCATTTTCTGTCATATGTTTGGAATCATCTTCGTTAAACTTGACACTTTGATTCATGCTTACTCTTCTTACCATCTATGTTCAACCCTTGTATGTTCAAAGAATTTTGCCAAACCTTCCGTAGATTCGCTGGGTCACCCACATGCAAGGTCAAATTCTCAATGTGAATCTTCACAGTCTCTTCTATTACAAAACAGATACCGGTTTTATCTGTGTTTGGCTACTTTTTCAGGTTTATATGTACCAATTTCCTTTGTCTTCTCATCTCTTTTTAGGGCTATGAACAGCTTCGTAGGAACTGTAAAACTTCGTTTTAAATGATCTCGGTCAACCTTTGTGATGGTTTCAAATGCGTTGCTCAATTTCAACACTGCTAGTTCATGAGCCTTGTTCTCGTCATCAATTAATTTTCGACAAGCTTCGAACGTTGCAGTCATTGCGGTTCCCGCTTTCATCAAGTTTACGTGTTCTTGTTCAATTGCTGCCATTCTTGCCTTCTTTCTTTTTAGAGAGGCTTCTGCTCCTCCCATTGTTTTTTCAAACAAGAAATCACTTCGAATGATTGTCATGCATTCCAGCAGGCGCTTCCATGCGTCGGCATCTAAGTTCTCCAATTCCTCCATGAATCCTGTTGCCATTGATGGATATTGTACAACTTTTTCTTGTGTATCTTGTCTCTTTCCTATAAATAGGAACATATGTATTAATTATTCTGAATTCTTTTCAACAGAATCAGGTCCAACTGAACTCCGTGGTTGTACAAAACCACCCTAAATCATGCTGGGACCAGCCATTCACACAAAGGTTTTGGCATAACATGCCTTCGGGGTTGTACAAAACTCCCAGTACTGTGGTTGTACAAAACCATTTCACACATTGTTTGACCGGCCGAGCGCTACTTTTGTGACTTTTAATGCATTGTTCTGCGCACTTCTGCGAATCGTTTAATATACGACTTACCCTCTTCATTGTTTGCCATGCTTGGCAATTCAACGTCCATGCTCATTGCTGCGCCAACAAAGGGATTCACCACATCTTCGCTGTTTGGATCCATCTTCTGTCAACGTGAAGCTCAGGATTCAGCAATTCTCTTACGCACTTAATCTCGATTTGTTTGTTGTTCTTTTTTGCACACGCGCGTTTGGTTTTATTTTGCCTCTCCTGTGAATGTATTTTGTATGTTAGTGTGATGCGGATACACAGGAATTGATCACTCCTTGGTATCTTCTGTTGCACAAATTTGGGACCTTCTCACACGGGCTCGCTTCTAGAACTAGCAACTGCGCACTTTCTGAATCATACCTTGCTCATAGCTTGTATCCATTTCTTCACACGTGTCATGGCGTTTAAGTGCCTTGTGTTTTATCAAAGAGCCCCAAGAGCTCGTTGATAAAACAGGGGGGATATGTTGGGCATGCACGTTAATGTAAAATATAATACTTAAAAGTTTGTGGAAATAACCTCCCCTCCTCAAAAACGCAGTGCCAGGCACATCCTGGTACCGGCTATGGTGACAGGATACACCTGGCACCGTAGCATCCTCGACGATAACTTTTTCTGCTTCGATTGAGAGTAGTAAAACCTTATGAAGGTTAATTATTGAGAATACTATATGAGCTGCATCCTCAAAAAGAATCATCATCAGAACAATTTTTGATTCAGTTGTGCATTTATTCCAAGTTATCCAAGCCCGAGCTCGTTGAGTTGTTATTCGCTTATTCGTTTATCCTTGAAATATATTTTACTCTTAACTTAGGAATTCCTAAAAGGGATTCCCAGTCCTGTCCCGGACTGATTTACTTGTTTCATTTATCCAAACACTGGACACCACATTATATTGGAGACTTCTTTCCTCAATAGTATTTCAGAATAAATTTGCAAAGACAAAACTGACTTCAAAAACATCAGAAAACAACAGGATGAGAGATTTCACAACTGAGAGCAATGGAAGTGCACGCAACTATATGAACAAACAGACTGTTTTTAAAATGGAATTTGAAAATGGACGAGATAATTCTGATTGCGCAATCGGGAAATCCAGATAGGATTTCCTGTTGCGGGATTTTTTGTGCAAAGTTTTCTTTATTAATTTATATAGATTGTACGATACTTGTTATCGTATATTACGTCGCGCGGTACAACTGTCACTTGCAATAAGATTAATACTTCTCCATGAAGTTTATCTCAACAGCAATCATTGGACTAAGACCTAAGGAATCTAGAATACAAGAAGACGTTCTTGGGTGGATTAGTTGTTTTATTCTCATTCCACAGTTTGGGATAACAGTATAATAGTTCTGTTATTGGTTGTTTTCTTTTCCCTCAATGAATCAAAACTCTTTCTATTGTTAGTTTAGGCTTGTGAATACAGTTGACCCCTGTTAGAATGCCCCCCAAAAAACTGCCACCCTTGGTTGCTGCCAAAATTTCATCACTCAGAAATCTTCCTAAGCTTGAAGGGATGGCAAAACCCCTTCAAACCACCAACTGCCAACATTTTCATTCCCCCAAACTGGATTGCCCTATTGTTTTTCTCCCTCTATGAACCCCCAGTTTTTTCCTCCTTCCGAGACTTTCCTTTCACCAATCTTTTTCTCTTCCCAACCATCCTTTTCTCACCTGTTATTCATTGAAATACCAACATTTTCCTCCTTCCCAGCCTCCTCTTCAGTTTATTTTGTTAATAAATTTCTGGGGTACTGTTTTATTGTCAGCCTCTTGAAATTTTGGGCAACTTTTCTGAGGAAATATAGATTAAAGTATCCATCATGCAGAAATCTCCACTCCAAGCAAAAATGTATTCTTGGATACGTCTATCCCCTAATCTGTGCTTCTTGAAATAGGAAAACTACCAAGAAATGTTTTTCTTCATTGACAAAAAATTAAATGAAATTTTTAGGTTGTTTTAATTCAACTTAAATAAAACAAACTAGTGCATTTATTGACTGCAATTCTAAGAAAACTTGACAAAAGAATTGCTTCAGGTATCTTCTGAATTTCTTTAGGTATCTTTAAAATCAAACAATGAATGAAAAAATATTGATATGGAATAAGAGAACATGAGTCAAAAACTTGCTGGAACTTTCTGTTGTTAAATTTGAGTACAAAATATATTCCAAGATGGCAGGGTAAGAAAACCCAGATCAAATGTTATTCAAGAATAAATCACATATTGATCAAGTTGGAGAATTATTAAATTTCAAAGTATCAGAATGCAAAGGTTATTGTGGTTTAAATGTTAAAACTGAATTGCCTCCCCTCTATGAATTTTGCCATTGAGACATGGCTGATCAATTCTATGCTCCAGTCTCCACCAAAAACAATTCCTGCTAGCTTCTGTCCCATGCTATCAATATTTTGATAGCATGGGCACCTGAATATTTTTGCCTTTCTCATCTATATTTTTTTTGGGGCATATCTAAAATACATTTCCAAATATTTTTTGCTTAGAATGACATTGTGGAACATTTGGCAAAATACAGCATTCATAAACTTTTCAACCTAAATAAACCAAAGCTATCCTAAATGAGCCTGATCAACCCAAAATTAACCCAGTCTAATCCAGTTTGAAGAATTTGCTCTTGAAGCATGATTATACATTTAATTGGTTTACTCAATTTTGATATATGCTTGTAATGAAGAAAAAATCTCCCCAAAAAGCAGATAATGAAAAATACTTCAGCTAGGTTGAAACAGAGGTGGCAGGGGTAGAGCCTTTTTTATCTCCTTCATCCTTCCCTCTATAAACTGCCAACCCCGTTGAACCTCCAAAATTCTGCTGCACCAACGTTGGCGGTTGAACCTGGGTTGACTGTACTGTTTTATGACATGTATCTACTGACAGTTCCTTTTTAAAATTGTCAGGTTGGATCGAAGGACTGCATCTAACACATCCTCGGGTCGATCTGCAAGATTATCTACGGCGTCCACCTTGACTCTTCCATGTGCCGATGAGCTTGGAGTAGAACTGTTGAGTTCGACTGAGATCGCAAAGCTTCAATTTGGTCGAGGTACGATTGAAACAGCCCTGGCCTGGGATCCGTTTGGCCGTGTTTCCGAATTGCAGCGAAGAAACTTGGTGCTGCCCATGCACTTGAGGTCCTGCTATCCTTCTGAAATGGACGTTACCAGTGTGGTTGGCGAGCAAGAGTTGAAGGTATTGATTGTTTTTCTGGTTATTTGTTTGCAAAAATTTTGATTGAGGAGGTGTTGTGGTTTATGGGATTGATTTTTTCCTCCTGAGATGTCCATGAACGGAGTAAATTACTTTAGGGCCAATTGGCCCTGAGTCACTTCTGAGTTCTGAGTTGGCAAATTACAAAATTGATCACACTAATTCCATGATAATCCTGTAGAATGTAGATTATGAGGAAGTAATTGTTTCCTCGGGGATACAGCAAGTTTCACATCATGACTACAATTTGTCGCAGTAATTATTGTCCTGGATGACGGACGATGATACTCCAGGACTTTCTTCTTGGTTCGCAAAATCCAGGGAGAAATCTATTTCTTGAAAATTACGAGCATTTCCTTCCTAAACGCTTTGTTGAATAAAGTACAGTATTTACGTCCAGATGCTGCCTGTCGCTAATTTTATAATTACTCCTTCATGAAACGTTGTTGACGCTTTTGCAAATGAAATAGCGCAGAAATTATCCTATATTTTCGTGTCAATGTGACATTTGAAATTTTCGAACGATTCTTGCAGAATATAAATGTTGAAGCCATGGCTTTGGATGTACTGGATCCATTGCCCGCTGATTCCCTGCAGCAAAGGGTGAGAAGAGGTAGGAGGAGCCGTTCAATGTCTCCACAAGCTCCGTCTCTACCACCTCGTCGTCCTCTTGGACCAATTGATCACAGCCAATTTGAAGTAAGTACTTCAAATTTTAAAAATATATACTTTACTGTAAATTATAATATATTTAAAAGAGGTCGTCGTTGACATGAGATAATTTTTTTCTCTATAGTTGGCTACGAGGTCCGGAGCAGTATCCAAGACAGTAGCAGATGCCAGGAATGACACGTTTTCTGCTTTCCATGCGGAATCGTCGTTTGTATCAGAAAAGAGACAAAGAATGGAACAAGTGAGAGCCAGGGTGGATAGTAGTTGATGTAGAAGCTTTCGACTCTTTTTCTTGACGATTTTGAAGATACTGCGGACTCATCTTGAACCATTCTTTTTTTTTAAGCTTTGACTGTGGACGGTGCAACAGATGATTGGTCTTCTACTTTTATTTGGACTTCTGGCCATTTTTACCTTCATTTATTTTTCTAATGCTGGGGGAATTAGATGGTGGCAGCTTGAATATTACGTAGCTATATTTTATTGGATTTTGAATTGAATGACATGCTGGTTCTTGCTCTGCCGGGCTTTAAATGTTCGTACTTTGTGAAAGCCAAATAAATTAGCTGAGGATGTAGATGTTTTTCTTTGCGTGCTGGTTGTGGGCTGAGTTGTTTTTGTGCACAGTGTAACATATTTTCTAGGAAGTCAAGGAAATGGTTATCATTTTTATGAGCCGCTGAGATAACTTATTTTGTGTGTTTTTTTTTCAATTATTTACTGCCATGTGTAAAGTCATGTTGAGAAATGCACTGATAAGGTGCCGATCAGTGACCATCAGGAGTCTATTAATTTGAATGTTCAGGGCATCAACCATGTTCCTGGTTCTGTTAATGGTGTATGCTGAATGATGGATCCGGCGCCATAAAATCTTATGTTACAACAAAGCCATGGGTAGCAGTGTATGAATGCTTTGTTGAAACAAAAGTTTGTTATAAAGTAATGAAATTACAAGCTGGGGGGTGCCCAGCCACACCTGGGCATCATGTTTAGAATTCAAGAAAAAATTATTAAAAATCAATGATCTAAGCTAATCAATGGTTCAAGGTGGGGTGCCAAGGTACAGAGAAGATGATATTATCTATCACAAACCTTTGCAAGATCAGGTAAACTTCTACATTGTTTTCCTCTATTGTTTGATCATATTATATATGTTACAGATCCATCCATATCTTAGGGGTTGTGTATTCAAAATGTGAAATATCCAACTTGACTGTGCACAAAAACACACACACACTTCAGCTAAAGTAACTGTCTCCCACTCACACTAAAACCTACCCCACTTTTTCACTTCCTGGTCTTTTTTGATCACCTGTCACATTCTCTCTTTCCACCAAATTTGAAAATCTTTAATTTCATAACTACACTTGAGCCCTTTGTTTTGGATTCAAACTCCCAGTTGAGGATTGGGTTTTGCCTGAGACCCCCTTGAAAATGGCCTTAAATGGCCAAAATTGTTTCAAAGGTTGAATGTGCACAGATTTCCATGATTTTACATATTTTTCTTTTTGAAAGATGTTCAAAATTGAATGAGTTAAAATTCATGGACTAAAAGCATTTTCCAATTTTTGTAAGATTTTCAAAAACAGTTTTGCATTTTTGTTTGTATCTCACCCAATTTTGAAGCTTTTTCAAAATGTCGAAAAAGAAGATTTAGGAAACATGTGCTTGCTTGCAATACTTGAAAAAGAAATTGGAGTAAGATTTTCAAAAACAGTTTTGCATTTTTGTTTGTATCTCACCCAATTTTGAAGCTTTTTCAAAATGTCAAAAAAGAAGATTTAGGAAACATGTGCTTGCTTGCAATACTTGAAAAAGAAATTGGAAAATGGGTCAAAATTTAATTTGTGACACATTTTCAAAGTCAATATTTTGGGAAATGAAAAAGTCCAAGTTGTAAGTTTAACTCATGATACATTCATCTGTATTGGATCAATTTCATTTTTGAAATTTTTTTTGGATGCACATTACATTTCTATAAATTTTGAAATTTTTATGTTGGAAAAAGTCAAAAATTGGGCAAGTTAAGACTAAGAAAACATAATGCTTTTGAAAAAAGGGATGTGGAGGAGAGGGAATTGAACTGGAGCCTTACTGGGCCTGGACTCCTTGGAGTCATGCTTCCCTCCACTTTACTGCCTCTGCTATGGCGCACTGAAGCACATCAGTTTGAGGGTTCACATTTTGTGGGTAATTTTTGCTGGAATTTAAAAACTGAAGTCCACTTTTTTGATGGTAACTCACTTCGGTTGGGTTTTTTTTCTTCAATAGGCACAACATTTTAGTAAACTCAAGTCTGCATACACTGATGTTAAGAGATTCACACGTGGTCACATAGACAAAATTCTGTACAATTTTAAAAGTGAGACTGCTGGAATCTGAAATTATTCCCATTTTTCACATATTTAATGTTAACTTTTGCCGAAATGATTCAATTTCCTTTTTATGGATTTGATGCATTTTGAAGTTTGGAAAATCCCAGATTTATTCAAAAAAAAATTGCATTACTAGTCATTTGTGAATTTAAAAAATGGAAGTAAAAATTTCAGAAAACTGTCTGTTTTTCACTTCAGCTCATTCTAATTTTGTTCATTTTCATGAAATTTCTAAATTTTTTCAAGGGTTCCATGCGCACAGGTGTTCTCAAATTGTAAAAATTTTTGTGCTTGAAAAATGTTGAAAATTGACTGAGATGAAATTCAGAACATAAAATCTTTTTTTCCCAATCTTCATACAATTTTTAAAGAAGATTTTACATTTTTCATTTTATTTCAGTCAATTTTTACGTTTTTTGAAAACTAAAACAGAAAATATAACAAACAGCATGGTGCTCCTCATAAAGTTTTAAAAAGTAAGTTTTATTGAGAATGGCAATTTTGCCTAATTTTTAAAGTTGGAAAAACAGGAAACAGAATTTTCATAAAATTCCATTTTGTTCACCTTAGCTTATGATAACTTATTTTGTAATACAGGAATTTGAAGATTTTTGAAGGAGTATATGCGCATGAATGTTCTTCAAATTTACTCATTTTCTTCAATGAGCAAAGTGCAAAATGGGAAATTTAAATTTCAAATATGTAAAAGTACTTTTTCCCAATTTATCCCTGTTTTTTGAAAAAGGTTTTGCGTTTTTGATTGACACTTGGCCAATTTTGGAGGTTTTTCAAAATTTCAAAAAGGAAGATTTAGAAAACATCTGTGCACCTGCAACATTCAAGGAAATTTGAAATTTGACTGCAAATTGAAATTTTTGCAATTTTTGGAAATTAGTACAAGAGGAAGAAAACAGAAACAGGAGATTCAAATGTTTCAGTTTAGCTCATTGTAACTTTTTCAATTTTGATTCAAGTTCAAAAATTTTTTCCAGGTTCATGCGCACAGATGTTTTACAAATTTACAATTTTTTAAATGATATATATGTTTGTAATTGAAATATATAAAATTAAAAAAGTAAAATTTTTTTTCCTTTTTTTTGTACATTTAAAAAAAGTTTTGCATTTTGCATTGTTTCTCTGTCAATTTTCACTCTATTTAAGTGTTTAAAAAAATTAAATGTTGGAAATGGAATGGCACCTTCTGTAATGCACAAAATTCGAATTTACAGTGAGAAATCAATTTTTGCCAAATTTTCAAAGTTAAAAAATGGGAAACGCAACCCTCCTGCAGGCCTCTCTGGGGGCTCTGTGGGAGGGAGGCAGAGGGAGAAGTGTGAAGGGATTGCATTCTTGTCGACGCACATGGAAACACTTGTAACTTTATTAGTATCCACAAGCTGGGGGTGCCCAGCCACATCTGGTCAAGGTGTGAGGCAACAATGCCATTTATTTTTATGGTGAATCAAATTCTTATGAATGCATTTTTACAATTTTAATTTAATGAAGTGACCTTCTTGATGTAAGGCTACCAGTCCCCCAGCTCATTTGCTGCATTATGGGCATTTCCTATATGGTGATAGGGCCCAGGGTATCACTCGGAACCACCCAGTTCATTGTTGCTGGCTTTATATTCCATTTGCTTCTCAATGATGAACTGTGGCCATACTGCATTTCTTGGTTGTATAGCTTCTTGTACCATGTATGGACCTGAAAGCCCACATAACACAAACAAATCTATAAGGATTGCAAAACAGTGAAAAAGATATTCATGATCCAACCTCTGAAAGTTTGACTTCATAAAATCTGCAGAATCCATGAAGATTTATGTTGCAGACATTGTCAAGCTTGTTTCCTCCTAGTATTTTGGCATGCAGCTGACCCCAGAGAAAAGATATTCCTGTTGAAATGCATAGGGTTGATTAGAACATGGAAGGACAAGGTTGAATCAAAAAATTGAATTAAAAAATAAAGATTTATTTTTCCAAGAACTAACCTTTATAGGCTGAAGATTCCACCAGGGGAGTACACATGAGGATACTCCAGTCTGCCAGACAGCTTGGCTTCATCAGGTACCAACAAACATGACCACAGATCTTTGCAGGACATTTTTCTGAAATCAT